>JASSUY010036150.1:0-10794 GCA_032466535.1 Forpus xanthops
AAGTCCTTGGCCAGCCTAAACATTCTAAGCCATAACTACAAACACTGGTGTTATCAGCACTGCTCCCAAGCCAAAAAATCCAAAACAGTGCTGCACCAACTACTACTTAAAGGAGAAAAACGACTGCTGCTGTTGAACCCATGACAGCAAGCTGCCAATCTCCTCTCGAAGCAGTACTAGTGGAAATCCAGACAAATTCTGCTATATGCACAATATGACTTCTGTTAATGCAAAATACTGGAGTTTCCCTTTACTAATCCCAGAGAGAGTCCAACTTTCTTACGATGTGCAACCTGTACACCACAGTGTACACATTTGTGGAAGTGGAATAGGAATAGTGGAACAGGAGCACATTTGGCCTCACTGCAAAGATAAAGATACCAGTAAAATCAGTAATGCCAGATGTGACAATGCTTTCTGTAAGGTGAGCAACTCTGAAGAACTGTGCTGAAATCCTTCCAATAGTGCAAATACATTTTTAAAAGGCTACTGAATGGTGAAAGAAGCATTTGATCAATTCCCATTGTCCCAGGCTGGCTGAAAACAATCCTGAGCTGGAAAAGAAATAACATTTCCACATAGAAAATATCCTAGTTTGCCTCAATATTTAAAACAAAACAACAAACAAAACCCCTACCTACCCACTTTCCAATACTTATTTTATACATTTTAGATTCTTCAACAGCTGGCATCATCTCAGAGTTTTTCACAACAGACTCTGGAGGATATTAACATCATAAACATGTAACACAAATGCTTCTAAAACACAAAACCCTCCTGCTGCATTTTTAGATATTGCCATGGGTGTTTTCATAGACTTGTGGAATCATTTGGGTTGGAACAGACCTTAAGATCATACAGCTCCAACCTCCTGCCATGGGCAGGGACACCTTCCACTAGATCGGGTTGTTCAAAGCCTCACCCAACCTGGCCTTGGACACTGCAAGGGATGGGGCATCCATAGCTTCTCTGAGCTGTCTGTTCCAGTGTCTCGCTACCCTTAAAGAACTTCTTCCATATATCTAACCTGAACTTCCCCTGTTTAAACCCATCACCCCTTGTCCTACCACTACAGTCCCTGATGAAGAGTCTCCTGCATCCTTGTAGGCCCTTTTCAGATACTGGAAGGCTGCTATGAGGTCTCCATGCAGTTTTAAATAAGATCTAATCTTAGATGATTGTGTACATTAAATATACAGTTAACCATCTGTCTGCCTTAAAATAGCTGATAAGATAATCTCACTCCTCAGTTCTTGCTCGCTTTTGGACACAGTATTTTTTGGGAGGTTTTAAAAACTCTTTTAATACTTCAGAAAAACAGAAAAAAAAAACAAAACTCAGGAAAAGAAAAGGGAAGGACTAAGTCTTTCTCTCATTTCTATCCCTATAAACTCAAGGAAGCTCTGTTGTTGCCAAAGAAGTTAATTCCACGTCCTGCCCCTGTCAGTAGAACTTCTACTCTTGCAAACTGTCATGTTTCACAGAATGCTAAGCCACCTCTTCAGGAGCATTTTCCTGCCATCATTTTGTCTGTTTCTTTAGATAAAAGCTTAGCATCCAATGTTGGAAGGACATTCAGCTTTACGCTTTGATAGTTATAAACAGTTCCTATGTGCCAGTTTCATTTGGTCTGTCCTTCCTAAGCGAGAGCTTCTTGAGTAGTAGGATATTGTTGGAAAATAGAGTATTTCTACAGTCAGGTTTTCTGTAAACAATCTCAACCTTTTTCAAGTACAGTCTAAAATCCACGGGATATGAAATAACGATACACTTGAAATGAAAACTCTACCACATAGCTCAGTCAAGATTCTGATGACTTCCACACCAAGTGATGCATCTCTGGTAGGAGTAACAATTTTTATCCACAAACAAGTTATGCTTTAGCTGGACTCTGGTTTTTGCGAATGCCATGGATTTTTGGAAAATAACCTGTGGTTCGTCTGGAGTTAAAAAAGAAAACCAGTATCAACTTCCTGAGATTTTTCAGGGTAGCAGGACTTTAACCAGAATTACATATACTTTTCCCTCCTGCCCATTAGGATGAAAACTCATTTTCTGTTCTGCACAGGTAATACTGTTACCTGATCTTGTCCAAATTAATTGGGATTCTCTTCAGTGGGCATGGAATGCAGTGCAAAGCATGTAGGGAAACAGGGCAGAGAGTCAAGGAGGGAAGAGAGAGAGATGAGGACAGGGAATACATTTTGTCCCTCTCCTGTGAAATACTGCACAAACCATTTTTTCTGTAGTGTGAACTTCAGTTTGCTCTTATTTCATAGGAACTGGGATGACAAAAGCAGTCAAGGGCAAACTATTATAGTCTCTTTAAGTCCTCTCTCCTCTGCTGGAAATACCCTTAATCCATGTTAAGACACTGTTGTGGTTTAAACCCAGCTAGTAACTCAGCACCTCACAGCTGCTCAGTCATTCCCCCTCCATTCCTCCCTACCCAGGCAGGATGGGGAGGAGAACTGAAAGAAACTCATGACTGAACTCAGAAATGCAAAAGCAGATACTGATCTTTTGAAGTCTAGCTTGACCAGTGCAGAGAATGCAAGAGGTTATCAACAGCAGTAACAAACGCCACAGAGCAAAATCAGTTACTTAAGAATGAACTGCAGGAATACCGACAAGATGCTTCCAGCTATGAAAGTGACATTATAGAATTCACTGAAGATTATTCAGTAGTACTAAATCATCTGTGGACTACTGAAAATGAAAGAAATGCACTACAAATGGAATCCTGACATTTAAGTAACAATTACATTTATCTCCAACAACAGGTTACAGTTGTAGTCTCTGAGCAAAAGAAATCTCATGGCCAGCTACCACAGTACTCCTTCAATGCAATATAACTGTTACTCTGAGTATTCCACTGGAATTCATGCAGAAATGTCTAAGTTCAAAGCTTCAGGATACGATTTGCAAGTTAAGAGCTTTACTTTGCAATACCTTCTCAGCTATTCCTTTTTTTCCAGGCAATACCTGAATTAATCTACAAGAGTCTGTTGTCTCAAATAAATGGTAATAAATAATTTTCTTTTGTAAAACATTCGCATTTCTGACCTCCAGTCATTTCCATATTTTTGTTACATTCAAAGGCTTGTTTTGCTCAGGGCTCCGTCTGAAATTGTTCTTTTTCCAGGTCACTTCATAGAGAGGGCTTACAATCAGAATGTAATTTGGGATGTGCATCCTCCAAAACCCCACAACACCTAAAGGTTGTGAGCTTGTGTTTCTTATTAATTGGTGGAGATGTTGCTATTATTTTGTTGATCACATCTGTGGGGATCTGACGACATCCATCTTGCCATTTTATTCCCCAAAACTGGAGGCAATTCCAAGTGTACTGGATGCCCCTCCAAGTAAAAGCGAACTGTGGCCTGCACTCTGCTGCCAGAGGAATTGAGAAAAATGCATTGGCAATATCAGTCATGGCATACCACTTAGCTGCCTTTGACTCCAGTTCATACTGAAGTTCTAGCATGTCCAGTACGGCAGCACTCAAGGATGGTGTACTTAGTTCAGGCCACGATAGTCCACTGTTAGTCTCCACTCTCCGTTAGACTTTTGCACTGGCCATATGGGGCTATTAAAAGGTGAGTGGGTCCTCCTGATCACTCCTTGACTCTGCAATCTATGCATCAGCTTATGAATGGGAATTAAGGAGTCTTGGTTGGTGCAATACTGCTGCCTGTCCACTGTTGTGGTCACAACTGGCACTTGTTGTTCTTTGACCTTCAGCAATCCCCAAATAGGAGGATCCTTTGAGAGACCAGGCAAGGTGGACAGCTGCTTAATTTGCTCCATCTCCAAGGCAGCTATACCAAAAGCCCAACAGGTCTCTTTTGGGTCTTTGAAGTACCCTCTCCTGAGACAGTCAGAATCAGTTATGAAGGTGACTGGCTATATCTACACTGTAAGAATGTAGGGAAGCTGTTACTATGAAAACCATGTAAGTGATTCTAATGATCTCCTTACCTTAGACAACTGGCTAATGAAATTTAAGAAAGTTCTAAATTCCATTATCACACTCAAACATACTGTCAAGAAACCAAAGGACACAATTACCACTTGTATTAAAACAACATACTGAGGTCCTAGCTAGGATCAGTGGACAGCTTTTTGGGATCACCCATTTTCTTGTGAGGACATATCAGGTGAAGTTACTGGCTCACATGATGAGCACACAAGGCCAGTCCGCATACACTAACACCTTCTCAAGCCGGACTGATTTTATTAATTGTCATACATTTTAATCAGTTTTCAGTATTGCAGTCTTGTAAGTGAATTAAAAAATTATTGAAATATAGAAGAAAACAGATGAGGAACAACTGCAAAAAGAAAAGAGACAGAAAGACATAAAGAAGCACTTCAGGGTGGTCTTCATCAGCTGTGCTACACCAGAACAGCAGTTAGAAGGAAGTACAGTATGGTTCAGTCTGCCTAGGAATGCCGCGTCTGCAGACTTCACAAGCGAACAACATGGCAAATGCTCCTGTCACTCTGTACAAAGAGGACACTAAGGTACCTGACATCAGCACCAGTACTGTTGTCTAATACAAGGTATAAACAAGGAAATACCTGTTACAGGTCTTTGGATAGAGAAAACATTTTGGATAGAGAAAAAATTCTTGAGTAACTAAATAAATATTTAAAATATTGTTGGATCCTGTTGATTTCAAGGTGAGGAGTTTTATGCTTCAACACATGCTTGAAGACATGACCAACAATTCTTGGCTTTGTTTTTATTTTCAGTGATGCCAGGAAATGTGAGATCCAGTCTGGAATTTCCTTAAAAAATTATTATCCTGTGAGCAGAAGTCAGGATACCATTTCATGGATATTCTATGGATATTCTACAGTGATATGATGAATCTCTTAAAAAAATTAATATAAAAATATATAAAAATTGTCTACATGTAATAATTTGGATAAATAAATGCTGAGGGTTTTTTCAATTCTGTAATAAATCAGCTTTGATTTACATGAATAAATTTCTTGGACCACATATAAAAACCCAATTAAAATTATTAAGACAGAGGTAAGGTGCACATTTAGGATCACAATACCATCTAAGAAGCTAGTTTGAAAGACAGATGAGATTTTTTAGGAACTTTCCATATGTGCAAAGTGAAATTAAGCTTCTCTTGGAAAACGTGGCAGCACTTATGGTTGTGAGGAAATAGATGCTGGTAAATAGAGATGACCCTACTGTCATAAACAGCCTGCTTGTGGCCTGGTTCTGAACATTCTTAATACTGGTCATTTTGCGAAGGTCATCAAAAATCAAAATTATACATTTTTAAGACTGTTCTTACTCAAAATTACAGTGTAAATAAAGTACAAGTCGCAATTCAACTGAAGGGAATTAATTATCTTAGTTTCACTGTGGGCCACGTGTGACTAACTTGGTTAAGACATACACTGATACTCACTTTAAAATATACACACCTTCTTCTACTACAATATATATATTCAATTTGCAACACAAATTACTAATTAGAAAGTATGTTTTCTGAAAGTATCTTTCAAAAGTCCAGTTAAACAATAAGATGAAAATGTATACAAAAATACAGCCTTGAGCTTAATAAATCATCTTAAATAGTAATAGCTTTATATTTAGAAACAAAAGATGACATTGCCGATAATCAAACAGACCAGATTGCCCAATATACATGGATCCCACTTTCCACATTTTATTATAGCTTTGATAACAGTTCAGAGTATAAAAAGTGTACCATGCATTTCACCTCTTACACCTAAAAAAAGGTCAGCTGTGCAGTCTTGTAGTTATTTGCATTTAATGATCTGAAACATAAATGAAGAGAGCTATTTTAGTAGAATATCACTGTACAAATTACAAGAGTTTTACTACAAATTCAAACCTAGAGTATGCCTAGTCCTGTGATTAGATTTAATGACTTGAATAATGAACCAAACAAATACATTGCAAACATTTTCTTAGGAAGGAAATAGAAGTGGAGAATTCAAAATACAACTTTTAATTTCTCTGTGGAACTGCTGATAGATATATGACATTTTTCTCTCTATACAAGTATTCTTAACGAGTCCTTTATAACTGTTTCTGTGAGCACATAGTGACGCTTCACAATCAGTTCCCCCCTTTTCAGTTCGAAACCTATTTCACATACAGTTAGGGTTTTTTTTCCAAATAAAAACATTTAATTTGGCAACATGAATTTTCATTCTGTTCATAAAACAGTAACACAATTACAATGATAAGAAGGCTACTCAGAGCAATATGCCATTCTTTTTCCCTTGTACTAGTTGAAAAACACCAGTGCCTACATGGAAGGTTATACTTTCTTATATCAGCATTGGCAGTTACTACACTTTTTGGTGTACCAAGAATTTACTTTTAGTTCTTTCTCACTTTCCATTCGTAATGAAAAGCATTGTGGAGTAATATGTAGTTCTGGCTCTGTCTTGTCAGTGTAAATGAAAACTTCAGAACTATCCCTACAGCTTAAAAAGTGATTATACAAATGCCAAGATGTGGTGAAATAAAGTAAATGGAACAGCAATAGGTGAAAAAATGAGGTGTATTTCTTAGACTTGACATATATGTAAAAGAGAAATCACAAATGTGAAGCAGATTCCTCTAAGAAAGTTTTTCAAATTTTAATCATTTCTAAATTATTGCATGTTACTCATGGAGTACACAAAATAATATGCTTAACTGGTCTACTTGCAACCTTAGAAATCTTCATTTGAAAGTGATTTCTCTAACTAGAGAACACAGTCTCGATTTTCTGCTTGAATTACAACAGAGCCAAAACCAGAAAATAAATTCGTTTCATATATGGATTATAGTTTACTAATATAAAAAATAAAGAATTATGTGCTTCTCTACTTATATTCATACACTGTGCTCTGTAAATCTCTTCTAACACTGCACGGTGACGTGTTTATAGTTACAAATCCAATTTGGAAAAGCTTCACAGATTTAGATTACCTAATATTGTATTTGCCAGCAGAGGGAGCTAATTTTGTTTCAGAAACAGAACCACGGAATCACGAAATGGTTTAGGTTGGAAGGGACCTTAAAGATCAGCTAGTTCCAACCCCCTACCATGGGCAAGGCCACCTGCCACTACACCAGGCTGCTCAAAGTGAAAACAAAACCCGATTTTGGTTTTGATAGGCACATTCCCGCTCTTTTACATTTATCAAGTCAGAAAAGAATAAAAAAATACAATGACATCTATTTAGCATGATTATGAAGGTCTCTATGGTAGGTATAGCCTTATAAAGTAACCTGAAGTCTAGAAGAGAGTAGGAATAAGTTTGGGGAATCAAGCTCCTTATGCATTTCTTATCCTTCTGTTAGTAATTCGTTCCTTCATTTATTCAATTAGACCGCAATAACCAGCTGTGCTAATGACTTATGGTAGGCAGCATACATGAAACATGAACTCAAAGGTGCTTACCTTTGGACATTTAAAGTCATTATGCTTGTAACAGGTCTGCTTTTTGGTCCAGGAGGAGGACGAAAAACCTGTCGTTCTCTAGCAGATGTGACACCCTTAGTGTCTTTAACTACATAAGGCTCAGCAGAATGGCTTGGGTAAGGGTCAAATGTGCCTCCTTTCATGCCCCCTGCCTGAAAAAAAAAAAAAAAAAACCAAAAACAACCAATCAACTTTTTAAAGTGCCAATCTACAATATAATCAAGTTAATGAAAACATTTTTCATGCAAAAGCAAGTAAGAATACTGAATAGCAGACTGTATCATATTATATATAAAACAAAACCAAATAGTCCTTTAATTTTTGATGGAAACTTTAAGGAAAACTTGAGTCATTATTTTAATGAATTCTTAGTTTAAAATGTTCTTTGTTAAGTCTGGATTTTGAGGAAAGCATCTTAAAGACGTCACAGAAAAAGTAAAACGAGTACACCTTCTCATCCAGTACTAGTGTAGGGATTGTTAGGTACAGGAGGACTTGGATATTATTACCAACATGCTTTCTGACATAAAGGATTGAATACAGCATTGCCAGTCTACTAGTACTCTAAGAGTGGCAACTATTAGTCTAAAAATATCTGCAGAGACCTGTTTAATTCTTTGCAATCCCCTAGTGCAGCTAAACCTCCCAGTCTGCTGAGGCTGCATTCATGACAAGTGCAGGAGTAAGCAATTCTATCAACAATAAAGCCATTTTTCCTGAAAGAATTTATATCACAGAGAGGGAGGGTACGTAGTAGCTTGGGAAGTACACATTATTTAAATATATGGGAAAAACATATATGGTGTGAAGGATGTGGAGCCTGGGGCAGGATCACAGCATTGTCCGCTAGATGAGAGGCTGCCTTTCTAGCAGCTAACTTTTCTGTACAGATTTCCTTTCTGGAACACCTCAGCTACCTTATCTATAAGCCAGTCATGTAACACAAGTACTTGTGTGTAAGCATTTTTGCTGTCTTTTTCTGAATAATTATATTTTCCTTTCTGTCATTATCTTCCTCAGATGAACTGAAGTTAGTCAAATATGTCAAGAATGAAGGACATAATAATAGGAAAATGGTGCTTAGAATAGCACAGCATTAAATGACTGACAGTGGAAAGCCAAAATGAAGAGCTGGAAAGTGACAGATTAAGGGGGTGTTACTGTAGCATGTTTTTGGAATCATTTAAGAGGGAGAGAGATTTAAGAATCTTAAATCCATTTCAAAATGAAATTAAGGTTTGGCCTAAAATGAATGGCACAAATTTAGTACCTCATCTCAAAATGTATCAAGATGGAATGCTTTATGTAATGGAAAAATATCCATTTAGATTTTAACAAATAATGACGCTAAGCAACTGGAACTAATAAACTATATTCCTGTATATCCTTCATACTAACTCCAGGCTTTATTTCTTATGCCCTCTAAGCCTTTCCATGTATATTTATTCCTAATCTTTTCCTCCTTTTCTCCTAGCTACTGAAGAGTTGGCAAATTCTCAGGCAGATTCCAATTTTGTCTGCTGATGGACAAGCAACAGATCACTTTCTGAGTTTATTCTGCAGCCTTTCCCTGAGCAGAGGGATTAACCTGAGTCTTTCAGCTCCTTCCAGCTATCCATTCCGATGACTTAGGAATTATCTGTTAGATGTTTGTCTATACAGGCTGAGTGCAATTAGCAGGTTCAAAAATGGTACGTGGCTGGACCTGACAAGATCTGAAATAGGAGAGCCTTTAATTTTGCTATAGTTACCTATCTTACTGTCACTGTATTGCATAAGCTGCTGCTAGTATCTTTGTGTATGCAGCCAATTAACTGTGTTAACAGCACTATTCAGATCTTGGAGAGAAACACTTTTTAGGTTACCTGAAACTGGTTAGCAGCTGTTGGGTAAAACAGGATTTTATGGGTTTGTAAACTGAAAACAATGTAAATGGAACTATATATTTTGTAAGAAAACATAAGAAATTAATAGCAAAACTAAACATTTATTTCTATCTTACATACTCTAAGAAAAACTTTTAACAGGAAATATCTGAATATTTATCTTTTGCCTCCAGTAGCTGTAAGACAAACTAACCTTTTTAGCAGGAGAACTTGGTATGAAAGGTAGTGCAACTCTCTTCTCTGAAGGTGATTTCTTCTCAGGTGGCAAAGGTTTGTCATTAAAATAGGGATTCATGTCAAAATACTCCTGGGGATATAGATTTAATCTGAAAGGCCCTCCTTTAAACAACTGTTTATGTTGCTCTTGCGCTTTCTGTAAAACAAATATTTTGAAAGAAACAAGCCTCATGATTTTTACTGTATGCTATTCTAAGAGAAAAAATGGAAAGCATTTACACTTAGTCTTGGAGAATGTTCACTTTAACTTTCTTTGCTCTTTCTCAATGCTCAACGTATTTTACATAACCACCATGTATAATGGAACACAGATTCACTAACCAGGAAGCACAACAATCAGTATGAATGTATGGTAGAAAAATGTCAGGAAAAGCACTGTGCATTTAAGATGTGCCTAACAGAACTGTATATGTGCCTGAAAATTCTGCCTGCATGCATCCAAGCTGCTCACAACTGCAAACCCTGGCCACTACATTTCCCAGATTCTGAGCATCTTACTGAGATCAGCTTCTCTAGGAATTGGTCTTTGTACCACAGGAGATATTGACTGTTCTTCCCATATTTCATTTTAAAATAAAATAGGTTAAAACATTACAAACAATTAAATAATGCATAAAACATACCACCAGTGAGAGGGTATCATGTGGTAATGCATACTAATATCTCGGAGCAAATTCCTCTTTTCCTATCCAGTGGAAACAATCCCACCTCCCTATTTTTTATTCTCATTTTCTCCACTGGATACCTAGTTTTAACTCTGAATTTGTCTCAACTTCAGGTAGCTGAAATGGTTTTTTTAACCTTGTTCTTACCCTAGACCAAAAAATATCCTTCTGCTACCATTTTTCACTATATATGCATGACTAAAATATACAGGATAAATAAAACCACTGCAAGCAAATTTATGAGTTTTCTTAGACTTATGAACTTATAAAGAAAAAGCAACAGTTATTTTTGCTATAGCATCTAGGATAATGAGGTCCCATTCTTCTGACAACACCACAGACATATATTGCTCCTTCTATTGGCATGATTCGGTCATTATCACATTGTAGCTTAAGGTCTCCAAATGGAAACTTAAGGTCAAATCCTGAATGGCTGAACTTGTGTGGAATGAAGCGTATGAAGACAGGCTGAGAAAGTTGGGGCTGTTCAGCCTGGAGAAGAGAAGGCTGTGTGGAGACCTCATAGCAGCC
>JASSUY010036151.1:0-49839 GCA_032466535.1 Forpus xanthops
TGGGGCTTGGAGCAACCTGGTCTAGTGGAAGGTGTCCCTGCCCATGGCAGGGGGTTGGAACTGGATGAGCTTTAAAGTCCATTCCAACCCAAACCATTCTAGGCTTCTGTGACTTCCACTGACTGCTAGTCCAGGGCATGTGCTGGCAGTGGCCAGCACCCAGCATTGTGTGGTGAATACTCATCCTTGACTCGACTAAAATGAGAGTTTATATATAAATGTTTCTAAACTGACATGCATACGTAGATGCATTTTAGATCATGTAACCTATTGCCTGGGCTGTAACACCACCATGTGAACCCACAAATGGAAACACATGTGTTGAGTGTGTTAACAATTTCACCTTGCTGCTAAAATGATCTTGCTGAGCACTGTTTCCAGGTCAGCTGGGTGGTGGCTTTCTCCTGTAAGTTCTTCGCTTTATCATAGGTTTCTCATTTTTCAGTTTTGCTCAGATTCATGAAGGGGGAGTTGTTTTTCTGTTCTCATATCAGTTTGCATGTTCTGTGCTTATTATGGTGGAGTTAATTCAGAGACAAAGTCTATCCATTATTTTAGATAAATGCACACATACATGTGAAAAGCTATTTAACGTATTAAATATAAGCAATAAG
The DNA here is from genome assembly GCA_032466535.1 of Forpus xanthops. Taxonomy (NCBI): domain Eukaryota; kingdom Metazoa; phylum Chordata; class Aves; order Psittaciformes; family Psittacidae; genus Forpus; species Forpus xanthops. The sequence goes on from JASSUY010036151.1 coordinate 615, forward strand.
CAAAATGTATGTATCACGCTTTTAAATGTGGCTGCAAGAAAGATAAATGACATTGATTTAACACACGTGGTATCTTTTGTGTCTAGAAATTTAACCCAGTAGAATGTAATATAATTTATATATGCGTATACTATAAGGTTAAGGAAAATAGTGTTGGGTTGCTGTTTGAAGAAGAGAAACCTCAGAACATCCCTGGGTTATTTTTCTAGCTCAGATACCTTCATCATAAAAGAGTTTACAATAGTCTTTCATATAAAAGAGAGAAAAGATGTTTTTTTTTCCTTAAATGTTTGGCTCTGTGCTATGACTTGAGGGAGGGACTAGTGTAAACTGTGAAGAGCCCCAGCCTGTAACTAAGTGACCTACATTGCTTTCCTAGGAGTCCGGGAGGGTGACAGTGATGTCTTCTCTCATTAACTCTGTGGTTACCTGTGTCCAGTAGTCAACCATTTGGAGCTGGAGCATGCACCTCTGCGTTGTCCAGCACCTGCTTGGAACCAAAGTGTCTGTCTGGCACATGTCACTATGTCTGACCCCATGAGCAGTGGCTCTGAGCAGCCTCACAGAGGACCAGAGTTACCTGCTGAAGCTAAATGAAGTCATGTTCTGTGCCTACTAGGGGGTTTTACCTGTCTGAAAGCTGTCCCTAGGTGTTTCCAGATGATCAGATCAAGCACATTGGATTTTAATTCTCCCTGCTGCCTTTTGCAGTAGGTCTCAAATCTTGATTTGTCAGGAGAGGGCCTTTTCTTCAAGGGCTGCTGCAACTAATGCTTTTCTTTGCCCTTTCTATAGTTCCTGCCCTCTGTTTTACATTCTTTTGTCCTCTGCTACTTTTATTTTGGTCTTTCCACGCACAGGTTTGCAGTAACAAACACAAGAAGGCAGTTGGATCATTGTTTCTTCAGTGCAGTGCTCTTCAAGGATCCCTTGATGTGTCAGAATTGATTTGTGTGTGCGTATGTAGACAGCTGGTTATTTAGTTCCTGCTTTTTGGCAGGAAAGAGAGTGCTCTGTGCTCCAGGATGTGAATAATGTGTATTTGTTTGAATTCAGATTTCATTGTGGCAAAATATTTCTGATATAGGTATCAGCAAACATTTGTGTTTAGTGCTACTTTATTTGTTGCTATGCTGCAGGAGTTGGACTAAATACAGCTCGCTGTGTCCTTCTTACATTAACAGATTTGCATGGCCTCTTCTCTTGGCCTTCCTCCAAATATGTACAGTTTAGAAAATTGTTTAAACCCAGAAGTATCCTAAAATAGAGCTACTTTCTTGTCAGCATGAAATAGCAGAATAAAATTGGTGTGCTAGCAACACTAGTGTTGCCATTTCTTGACTTCTGAATGCTTTGCTGGGCAAACATTATTGCTATGGACATTGTTCAAAACATGCTTGAGATAAATCATGTATGTTACATTACACAGGGCTTAATGGATTACTTTTCCATTGCTCATTTTAAAATGAAAACCGCCAGCTTCCTGTTTTGCTTGTCTTGAAGTCCTGTCCATCTGAGCTCTTACAGTTTCTAAAATAGCCTGTCAAAAGAGGAATTCAGTGAAGTGACTGAAAAGTGACTTCTACTTAACCTTTGGTCTTCTAAACAGTTGGTTGAGTCCTAAATAGATGAAACCAGACTATTTTTGGGCCCCAATCTAGAGAATTGATATTTCCACATTTGCTTTGTCATAGCTGGTAGTAGTTGCTAAATTGTGAAAGCTTGTAGCTATTGCAAATGCTTGGAGGATTGCTGACTGTTCGTCGTAATGCATTAAGAAGCTCTGTGCACTGTACATTTCAATTTATAATAAAGGAGTCTAGTTGATAGCACTGAAATATTCCCAGTCTAGACTACTGTCTCAAAAAACAGAGGACATTGGCTTTTTGGTGGAGTAAGTTGGAAAATAACTGATAAGGGCAGTTGAAGTACAACAGACTTCAAAAGGTCTGAAATTCTCTAAGCCAGGGTGTGTCGAGAGGTTTCAGCCACTGCTTGCCTGCCCTGCTGAGATGAAAAGGAACTGGTATTTGAAATGGTTGAGCAGTCTCACGAGCTTTGAGTGGTTCCTGAAGGAAGTCAGGTGTAGACCCTTGTTAGGTGGGGAAGATGTCTGCAACACTCTGTTTAGCAAGAAGAAACAAAATGGATAAAGAGAAAAGGCAAAGTTTCCTGTCTTTAGAAAATGCTAATGTTGGTACCTTGCCAGTTACAGAAGTAATGGCTGAAAAGGTTAATATAACGAGTGTTAGGTTTTTTTAGCAGGGCCTGTTGTGGTAGGATGAGGGGTGATGGTTTTAAACTAAGGAAGGTAGATTCAGGCTGGATATGAGGGAGAAATGTTTTACAATGAGGGTGGTAAAATCCTGGCACAGGTTGCCCAGAGAGGTGGTGGATGTGCCATCCCTGGAGACATTCAAGGCCAGGCTGGATGTGGTTCTGGGCAACCTAATCTAGTTGAAGATATCCCTGCTCATTGCAGGGGGTTGCATTTAATGAGCTTTGAAGGTCCCTTCCAACCCAAACTGTTCTATGATTCTGTAATTCTCTTGTATACCTCTTTAATACCTCTGGATAACAAAATTGGCTTGCTCAAGAATTTAGAGTGGAACTACATTGAGTAGTAAGTGGAGGAAATTATGATGTAGCTGATATTTTTACGTTCCCTTTAATACCCTATTGATCCTTATCACTGTGTTATGAAGTCATTCTCTTACTGCTGCTTGTGAAGTAGAGCATCTTGATTGCGTTTACTGTCACCATGTGTTGTTAGCCATGGGAAAAAAAGAGAAAAAAGAAGGAATATTGTCTCAAACCAGACTTGAGGACTTGAAGAGTTATCTATTTACTTTCAGTTTATCTAACACAGTGCCAACTTTCTTTTTTTCAGAGCCATGGTGTCATGGAGAGGGATATACTTTGTACTTATGCTATTCTTGGGAAGTTTTTTTGGAAGTGTATTCATGCTGGGTCCTTTTCTACCTTTGATGTTTATCTCACCAGCCTGGTATCGCTGGATCACCGATTCCATTGTGGCCACTTGGCTCACGCTCCCAGTGGTAAGTTTCAGTTTGATGAGTCGAGTTCTGGGCAACTGTTTCTAATCCCACAATTTAATTTGTTCACTTACGCTTTTAATATTTGTTTTCTTTCCATGTTTTTGTTAAAACAGGCCTGAATGCGCTTACTAACTGTGGAGACTTAGGTTTTAGGAGATTGTCCCCCTCCTCTTTAACAGTTTTAATTTAAATATAAGCTGATACCGTGTCTTAATACTACTCCTGAAAAGGCCTTGTCATGACATCTCCATCCGGTGTCAGTTAGATGCTGATCAGAGGAGTGTAGGTGAAGCACTGGGAAGCAGGATGACTTTTTAACATTATGTACTTCCTAAATGAATAGTCTAACAAACTATTCCGTTTGAGTGTGCTGCAGCTATCTAATTAGTAAAATTATTTGCTGCCTTGTACATTGTTGCTGATCTTCACTATTTGCTTACTTAGTCCCTCTTAGAATTTAGTCCTTGTAATTAGAGCAAATGATTTCAGCTGAAGAAGAAGAACTGCCCCCAGAAATGATGTCTTCCTCACTGATGGTGCATCAACTTTATAGATATAGGAGAATTGTACCAATATTTCTGAAAATCTATATTGGAAACCAATAACAAAGCTCTTCCTTGAATTGTTCCTGAGGAAAGGCAGTATGAATGGGATCTGTGTCTTCATCTGTCCTCTGAAAACAGAGACATTGTTCCTCTAGGCCTTTAAAGATTTGTTTAACTTTTTATGAAGTAAAACGCTATATTGATGTGCAGAAATACGTATCTTATGGCATAAAGTTTTATCTTTATTACATATCAAATAATTTCTGCTTTCCCTGTTTCTGTCTTGTGTGTTTTAAAAGGGGTGTGAGCTGTTTCCTGTTCTGAAACTTTTGTCCTTTTCATCATTACTAAATGCAGTGAAGTTAGGAGGGAAGAAATAATTACCCATAAAGGGAACAGAGGGATTGTTAGTTCCTCTGATGATGAAATTTAACTGAGTACTGATAGTGTCACAGATTGATCCTTTCACTGTTTGTGTCCCAGTTCTTCTAAAATTGCAACTCCCAAAATCAGATGCTGGTCTTCTATCTAATTAGCTGCCTGAGCTTTATAATTCTGGATTATTACAACTAGTTTGTGCTAACGTTTGTTGTCCAGAAGTCTGATTTCAGCCCACACTGGACCTAAACCAAAATAATTTGAATACTTTTGTCTAAAAAAGGTTTTACACCCAACCATTTTGAGGCTCAGACCTTGCCTGCATTAGTTTTCTGTCCTTATTCCATGGATATTTAGGAGAAGCAGGTACTTGGATCTGTGTCTCCAAATAATAAACTAATGTTATACCAGTTGATCTCCAACAGGGAAACTCTGACCCTGACCCCTGTTGTGTAAGAAGGAAACTTCTACCTTCCTCACTCTTTTGCCACATAGCATTTCCTTTCTAGCAGAGTCTGTACCATGGGACAGTGAGGTGGGTCTTAACTGTTTCGATTTAGTTTGGCACTAGGGTATATGGAATGCGATATCTGTTCATTATTATGGTTAGGTAGATGTTAAACATGTGATGTGATTCTTATTAAACTATCAAAAAAAAAAAGCTGCTTCTTTCTTTCCTGAAAAGAAGTTTACTGTTTTTGAATCTGTTCTGCTTTTGCAGTGGTCTGCAGTTACTCTTGGCAGCAATACCTTTGCCAGAATTGTAGTGAGCTATGAATAGTATTCATATTTGGCATATAAAATGCTTTTCATTCTGAGAGCTCAAGCCATTTGCAATTGTGAGAATGTCATTCCCGTTTTACAGGTGACTTAAACTGAGAAATGTGCGTTCTGTGGCACAGAGGTAACAGAAATATGAACAGAATAGAAAGTTGTTTTACTTCCTAGAGCTCTATTTAAATACTCAGTCTTCGCCTTTTTTCTGTATTTTTTTCTGGAGAAAGAATAGGGAGAGAATATAAGGAGATAATTTAAAGTTTTGTATGTTAAGGCCAAATGTTTGTTCCTCTACATGTCCAACCATGGTTTGGTGGTTTCTTTTGCTGCACTAGCTAGGTTGGACAGTATCCTGCCAGTGGCTGGTATCTTAGGACCTCAAGTCATACCTCTAGGTAGTCTGCATCTGTTTCTTGGGATTTTGTACCTTTCCACTGTTTTTTCACTAGGCATTAAAAGGTTGCAAGGCACTAGCATTCAGCCAGTTGTGGGGTAGAGGAAGGTTTCTAGATAGCTGTGTAGACTTGTACAGACCTAGGTCTGCATTAATGTACCGTGTACAAGCTTGTTTAGGATTTCTCTGTCTCTGCTGCTCTTTGTGCCATTAGGTTCTAGCTATTTTTGCAGGTGGAAGTCAAGCACAAACCTGCTGACCATTTGGATCCAAGCAGAAAGCAAGGCAGCTTCTGTTGCCTTCCCAGCCCTGATTGTGCAATAGGTTATTTGTGCAACCAGTCCCTCCTTAGATTACCTACCAAATTATAACTGATTCCCTTACTTTTATTCTTATGTGATAGTATTCCAGAAAAAACAGGGAAAGGTAAGTTTGATGTTGGACATTGATTGGAAAGGGTGCTTTTTAAGAAGCCCTGTTTAATTATTGTTTCTTCTTCCATTAAACAGCTGACTGTTACTGTGTGAAAGCTGTCTGCTTTATTAGAAAACAGTCAGAAATTTGTTTACCAGTGATTATGTGAGTAAATAAGTGAAATAATTCATGTGAATTTTTATTGCTGATGGGCTGATTCTGGGAGTGCAGCCATAATATTGAGACATTATTTCTAGGCCTTGCTGGAAATGGTGTTTGGTGCCAAGGTGGTTGTCACCGGTGATGGATTTGTTCCTGGAGAAAGGAGTGTCATTATCATGAACCATCGCACACGAATGGACTGGATGTTCCTGTGGAACTGCCTGCTGCGATACAGCTACCTCAGACTTGAAAAAATCTGTCTCAAATCCAGTCTCAAAAGCATTCCAGGATTTGGTAAGTTGCTAAACCCTTTCATTTGAAGGGAAAATGTGTTTAAATTTTTGCCCAGTGCTGTTCATACCCTCTTAAATAACTTAGGTTTAAATTCTGTTTCAGTCCTTTAAAAACAAATTGTGCACCATATGGGGCATATTGAATGATTAAACCATAGCTCTCCCAGAGAACACCTGGACTTCATGCTTAAGCATTTCTTTTACAAGATACTCCATGTGCTGCTGTTTGCTTATAGGTAAAAATATTTCTGCTTTATGTACTGAAAGCATTTGTTAAAAGTTTGAAGAAATATTGAGTCTTTTCAAAGTCTCTTTCGAGGCTTTGTTTTGATGCTGTTTCACCCCATGTTGCAAATGTTCTCATCAAGCCTCTTTCTTCATTATCAAATTGATACTATTGAGAAGATTTACAAAAAACAAAAAGCCCTGTAGGCAATTGCGAAGTTGATGGTTCATTTTAATAGCTGTAGTTTTAAATTGAGCTTGGTTACGCAGAATATGCTGTACAGGATATGAAATAATCAGTATTTATAATGGTGTAGGCTGGAAATGGATCTGAGTTGCACATACTCAGAGAAATCATTTCAGATAGGCCAAAAATTGACATTCAGATGGTTTCTGAATAAACAGGCAGACTTAGCTGAAATAAAAGCATCTCTCTGCCTTCTTTTTATCTCTTAGATTTATTTGCTGTTTTATACAAAACTAGCTTGGGTAGGATATGCATCAACTTTATGATGTCAAAAGAGTAACTTTATTTATGGTTCCCTTTTGTCAGGCCATTTATCAGAGCAGATCATTTTGGCAGGATTCCATACCGAGGAACTCTCATACTTTTGTGCTGTTATTGCATTCACTTGCTCAGCCTTTAGTCCTCTTAAGAGCAGCAACTAGGTAGCATACTTTCCTTTCCCTAGCAGTCAAACATTAGGGTTAGTTTTACTTGACAAAGGACATCTCTTTTAACATTACAGGTAATGAAAAAATATGTATTTAGAGAAATGTTTTATCTGTAATACAGCAGAGATGTTTTAAAATCTTTTCTGGAATCAGCTGCATGTGCAGCTTTTAAAGTAGTGATGGAAGATGCAGTATAGGCTGGAAGGTTCACAGGTTTCTCTCTTTAAAAGTAGCATATATTTTGTTTGTAAGAAAACATTTGTATATATGGTTGTTAATATCCTTAATGGAACTGAAAGGTCAGCTCCAGGAGCTTGGATGCTGCATTATACTTGACAAAATTTGTATCCTGAAAGGGTGTCAGGAGTTATTTAGAGGTTGATTTTATTGTATTTTTTCTCCCTCTAATTCTTATTTCTTCGAGTAAACTGAGCACATCTGCTAGACTTGATGAGTAGGCTCAGGCAGATGGAGCTGTGGCAGACAAGTGTTAGCAGACTACAATGCCATCTTTGTTCAGTCTGACAGAGTAGCTTAAGGTGCTAATGAAATCCTGGGCTTATGCTCCACTTTGTGGGCTGTGATGACAGACATTTACTCCTGTTGTCTGTGCTATAGGATTACAATTTCTGGCAGTAGAGTGGGTGCCTGGATCTGTAGTGTTATAATCCATTATTATTATACCAAATCCCTAAGTACCCTCCACAATATATAGGCTTTGAGTAGTCTGGTTGCAGCGTTGTGAATTACAGCTTATTTTTTAGTAAACTGTTAATGTTGTGTTATTAATCACAGGAGGGGAATTAAACTGAACAACATCCTTCACTTAAGCCATAATTTGATGCCTAAAATTGTGAATGATCAGCTTCTCTTCTATCATATTGTATCTAAAAAGGGGCCTGAGAAATACGTGTCTGTGTTCAGTCAGACTGTGTTTTGGGTGCCAGGTACCTGCAAAAATAAAGTATTCCTATAGCCACATAATCAGGGGACAGTTGGAGACTCTTAAATTAAATTAAGATTGCTGGAAGAAGATAACTCTGTATGCAGTTTGGTAGGACAGTGATGTAGTAGAGGATGGTGCCTAAAGAGGACAACCCCGAATCTCATAGTTAAGAGTAGAATTTGTCCTGCTTATATCTGCTATGTTGTGTGATAGACCTTTCATAGCTGTTTGTCAGATTTAGTTTTTGTTTTTTTTTATAGATTGTTTTGTGTTTCTTGCATGAAAGTTTTGTTTGTTTCATGAGCTTGTAAAAGTGAGAAGATAGCTTGGAAATCAACTAGATACTTCCTATAATTATCTTGAGATGTTGCTCATTTAAGGTGTAATATTTGTGGAAATTAAACCAGCTACTCTCGTCATGTCTTTCAGTTGCATCTTTTCACATATTTACGTGAATTAATTGTACATAGTCAAAAGTATAGGATTGTGGACGTATTTATCTATTCAGTAGATGTAGCTTAATGGTAATTTTGCTTTGGGTTTGAGAGATATTTTAAAGAATGTGGTGTATTGCTTGCAGTCCCTTTCTGATGTTTCAAAGGCTTTTTCTTCTTAACAAACATTTAGTTTCAAATGACGTGTAAGATAAGGTTTATAATGCAAACCTTTAATTTCCCCAAGTCTGAAAACCTTGCTAATATTAAGCATAGCACCTTTGTTGTCATAAGTACTTTCTCATTTGGGATGTAAAAATAGGCCTATGAGAGATTATACTCATCTAAATGCTGTATAAGATAGGTGAAGAGCAAAGCTTGGCATGGAAATAGATCCAAAGTCCTTGTTGCCCCCTTTTGTAGGTTAAAGTTATAAGGGTATCAAATTTAATAAGCCTGTGTTACAAGTAGGCAGTTATTTTCTAGTTAATGATAATTAAAGTTGGAGGAGTCAGCATTTCAAGTAGTCGCACTGAGTCATTTATCTAGTTCTTAAGTTATTAATTCTTTGAATTCCAGTCTATGAAAATACTTTAAATTGATTAAAGGTGAGCCTTAAAATAAAGAAGTCCAAAGAAAAACAGATGGTCCTTTCTTCCTGGAACTGTGGCTTTGGCTTGATGAATTGTGTGCAGCAAAGAGGTATTACATTTCAGTAATCTCTATTTCAGATACATTCTTGCAGCGTTTCAGAACAACTTGCCAAAGTTGGTGTCTCAAGGGAGCACTGCTCTGCTGTAGCTATTGCTGCAGTTTCTGATCTGACATCATCAGAAACTACTGACACATTCTGCAGTGTCAGTTTTCAAGGAGAATTTCTAATGGCAGTGACAGTTTCCTGAGTAGTCTGACAAGGCAGAACTTCTCTACCGTACTTGTAATAGATACCTGCAACTTGTACTCTCACCTGTTCTCAATTAAGCAGGAGTAGCACTGGAAGTGATGCAGACGATGATGCAGTTGTGTTCAGCATGTGGTATGGAATACATACTGTTCGAGTAGGTACCAAGGGACATACATAGTAGTGTCAGATGGCACATAAATGACTAGAAGACAGTTGCATCATTTAATTTTTTTTTATTTTGCTTAATAGTTTCATTTGTAAAAGTCTGGTGATATGAACCAGTAAGATTTCACTTACTGTGAAATAGAGATCCTAGAATCATAAAATGGTTTGGGTTGGAAGAGACCTTAAAGCTCATCCAGTTCCAAGCCCCTGCCATGGGCAGGAACACCTTCCACTGGACCAGGTTGCTGGTGTAGTTGCTGAGTAGTTAGAAGCAAAGATAACTGAGTAACTCTGTCCAGATCTTCATCTCTGAATGTAAGTTATTCTGTAGCTAATGTTGCTCTTGAAGATACTGCAAGGTGTAAGAATGTTTTAGTTGTTGGTTTTTTGCTTGTCTGGTTGTAGCAGCTCTCAAAGGCACAAGTTAGGTTTGTTGCTTGTTTAAAGTGCCAGGGAGGGAAAAAATGCTCTATTTCAGCGCTGGCCTTAACCTCACCAATCTGTTAATGCATTTCAGTTGATCCATTATAGCTGTCCATGTGTGCGAGCTTTGCCTGTAGCAAATTCAAAGTAATTTGAGTCACCTTAGTTTTCAATGAAGCAAAGCAAAACAACTCAAATGATCCTGCCTTGACCATGGGCTAAGAGCATGCACACTGACAGCTATGATGGATCAGCTCCCCTGAAGTAAAATATGAGTGTTGCTAAGCCTAGAGAATCTTAGCATTTAACTCAATTGGAGTATCGTTAAAGCAGCACGCTGCAGGGAATCTATGTGCATTTATATTGGCATGGAAGTGTTTGTGCCGCTACAGCTACTTCCATAGGCAGGGGTGTAAATGCTTCAGCATAAAGTGTCTTTGTTCAGGTTATGCTGGATTTGTATGTAGATCTTTATCAGTAAAGCAGATTGGCTTAAAAAATCAAAATTGTAACCTACTGAACTTTCTAGGGGAGCTCATGCCTTGAGTGTCTTTGTTATGTTAAAATAGGCTGAAATGAGAGTTTTGAGGAGCTGTGGTATTTTGTCTTCTAGCAAGTCAGTTATGAGCTGCCAGATTTTAATTACCGTGGAGTTGTTATCCTATGTGATTTTAAAGTGGAAGTTGAAAACCATGCCCTTTAATGAAAAGGGCGATTGTTATGCTAACAGTTGTTCACAGTGAAGACTCTCTTGAAGAAGGTTTAGTGTGAGGAAAGGATTATTACTTGGAAGCAGGAATGTGATTTAGTTTGGTTGTGATTCTACGTGCATTTTTCTGTGGGAAGAAAAGGCTCAGGTGCCTGTTTCCCAGCCTCGCTCTTCCAGGAAAGCCATAATAGGAACATTTTCAGAAGTATACCACAGAAATTCTCCTGACTCTGTCTGGGAGGGGGGAAAAAGCCCCTGAACAATCAAACCCTCTCCCAACTTTCATTAAAACTTTCCTAATGCTTTCTGTATGATAGGACTCAATTTTCTCTCCACCCTCTTTCTCTCTCCAGCATGCACATCAGAAGAGTGATTTTGGATGCTCTCCTTTCTCATTCTCCCATATTATAACTGACAAGTGATGAAGAGAGTGGTTATTTTGTCCAAACTCACAGAACAAATAACAGAAGAATTAAGGTGGTGTGTTTTCCCTACTTACATTGCGTTGATTATATCAGTGGGTTAGGCAGCATCTATGCAGATCAGCATGTCAGGCTGAGTTAGTTTTGTGGTTCCCTCATAAGGAGATGGAACATCTCAAGAGGATGCAGAGCTGCAGAAGAAATAATGTACAGTGAAGATGACAAATCCATGGCAGACTTGCTCTGTTTCATAGGGCCTGTACATCCCTGTGAACTAACAGCCAGAGGTTGTTTTCTTTCTGTCTTTGGAAATTCTGGAATGATGTAGGGCTTAATTTAGATACGCACTGAGCAAGACAGATCTTTTTGATTCTTTTTTATTCTTCATGTGCTGTTTCACTGTACTGATGAATTTAAAAAATGCATTGGAAACAGCAACTTTCTGGTCATCCAGAGGTTCAAGCCTCTGGTTTAGTTTGCTTTAGTTTTTACTGATCTTATATTATTCTGATTGTCTGTATCAGTAGACCAGATTGCTCAAAGACCTGTCAGACCTGGCCTGGCCTGGAACAATTCCAGGGATGGAGCAACCACAGCTTCTCTGGACAACCTGATGCCAGGGTCTCACCACCTCATAGTGAAGGTTCATCCTTAAGGGAAAAGATACACTGAATCAGATGTTTTACTGTAAAATTGAGAGTGCTATTGTGAATCTGTACTTGTGAATTTTATCTCTTAGCTAGGTTTGCAATTTGCTCAAAGAATTCATTACCTCGAATGCTAGATGTTCAATTCATTATATTCCTATTAACTGCATTATTGGAAATTAGCGTGGTTTAAAAAAAACATGCCAGGAGCACAGACTGTGCTTTACAAGAGTGTTTCAAGAAGCTTTCTTATTTTATTTTCCTAGTTTTTACATTCAAACCATTACACCGAATTTAAGAAAATCATTTAACTTTCATTATTAAATCTAAAACCATCTATGAAAAAAACCCAGGTATACCCCACAGTATGATGGCTGGTCCTAAGAGAATTTGCAGAAACCTGTTCAGCAGACATTACTGCTAAGAACTTAGCAGTAAGCCCTGGCTTCCTGTGTGCTTTTCTGTATGCTAACATCTTTCCAATACCTGTGGAGTTTTGAAATAAGTAACAGTAAGAATTATGCGGTTATTGTCTTGTGGGTATTCTATGCAGCAAACCACCTGGAATAAGGAGCTGTTAATGGGCCCAATTATTTGTCTGTAGTGGGAATCTGCCCTTTCAAGTGATTTCCCTTATTAAGCCTAGATGTCTGGTTCCCTGTTGCCTCAAAAGCCTTGATCAAGACCAGATCACTGTTGAATACAGGCACACTGAATAATGCTTGAATTTTTACCAAGATAATGCTATGAAAAAACAGTGAATTATGAAGTCGAAGAAAAGAGGGAGGGTGAATGAAGTGAAAGGAGGATGAATAAGAGTGAAATCCCATAGTTATGCCTTCTACTTTCCTACTTGTTTCTATTCCTTTGTGTGTGTGTGTGGGTAGTATTGTTAGCTGTTTTGTTACACTGCTGTAGGACATACATACATACCATTTTCTTATGTGTCTTTGCTTTCAATACAGCCTCTTACAGAGGCAGGACTTTTTGAGGGAGTTCTCATTTCTGAGATGCTTATGGAAACATACATAAAATTGTGATACAAAACCAAATGCTTTCTTTGCATAGCTCACCCCTTTCTCTCTTTTATTCATTGCCAAGTCCATCCTTAGTATCTGCTTACTCCCAAGTCACCTTTGCAATGAAAACACACTTAAGAAATTTCAGCTTCAAGTGTTACTTGCTTTTGAAGGATTTTGGGGTGAGGAAAACAGGAGTGCAGGATCTTACCTTAAAGCTGTATGCTTGCAGCTACCATTTTTAGTACAATGCTGCAAATTCTCAACCTACATGAGCTAGAATTTGCTTTATCCCCAGGGTTAGGAAGGAAATGCACCTGTGCAGACCATTTCTCTAGTTCAGTAATAGGCTTTTTTTATGTGAGTGTGATTTTTTCCTGTGTAGAATTATGTCCTGACAGAATATGTATCATTAACATGTTACTGGAGATTTGAAGCTGCTTTTTCAGCTCTGAAAAGCTGATTCAGGGGTCAGGGTGACTACTTACTCTACCTGGTAGGTTTTTGCACTGCTGTTTTGCAGTTTTGAACAAGAGCTGTGTGGTCTGATGCTTTCTGTATGCTTTCTGCATACTTTCTGTATTCCAAGTGATGTTATTTAGCCAAAATGTCAGCTCTTACAAGAAGATTGTTTTAGCGAAGAAATTGATTTGCATTCTTATGATTTCTTTAGCTTCACTGTTTCTCTGCTGTGTTTTTCTAATCAGTCATTTCTCAAGAACCTGCAAATCAAAAGGCAGCTGGTTTTCCCCCATCAAGTAAATGTTGCCTTTGCTAGGACAAAATCTTGTTGCGCAGGAGCTTTTAGACAAACAAAAATACTGTGCAAAAAGAGCAAAATATAATTGCTTTTGTTGAACAATATGTTGACCTAAACTTAATAATGAACTGCATGGAATGTCTCACTGCAGACTGCATGTGAGAAGGTGCTTCCTTCTGCTGCTTGTTCAGAAATCTTGTTGATTCGCAAAACCTTTCATTTTGCCCATGGCTTTACTGAATTCTTCCCATTTCTTTCTGCATTCCCATTTGGATCCCACATCATGCCTCAGACTTGTTACGTGTTGTTTTTCCAGTAGCACAATGCAGGCACGCTGTGGAATGGAAATCAAAGGAAGAGTTGCTTTTGCTTTGTTCAATGGCATGCATCTGCAAGCCTGTGCTGGGTTTCCCCTCCTGCTTGAATCTGGCGGGATGGTGAGACATGTAAACAGCAGGCATTTTCCCCCATCAGTGCATGGATCAGGGCTTTGGTTGAAGGCAGTAATTCATCATTTTTGTTGCTTTTCACTGGAGGCCTTGAAGCTTGAGCAAAATGTGGAAGATCCTTCCATGTCATAGGTGGTAAAATAGTTTGATCCAGTGTCCTGTGCTGGGCTAAGTGGGGAGGAAAACCTGGGCCCTTCACTGTTAGTCATCCAGGTGTTAGATAATCTGTTCTTATTTGAGCAGTCAGGACTGCTTTGTCTAGTTAGATATGCACTTAAAGATAGAATAGTTCTTCCAGAACACTGGATGTTATCTATTGGAAAGGTGAGAAAATCAAACCTGTTTTTCACTTCTCAAACTGAATGCCTCCCAGCTCCCTTCCCTTCTTTTCTTTCTTCCTCTTTCCTGGCACACTACTGTCATAACATTACTGCCTCTGTTTAATATTTCATCACCTATATAGAACACCAACACTTAGGACAGGAATGGGAAAGTTCTGCACTATAATCCTCTGTTTTAAGAAGTTCAACCAGGTAATATACGAGTCACCCTAGCCCCAACTTTCTTGGTAGCTAAAAGTGTTTGTAGTCGGCTGTTCACAGAACTGTAAAAGAATGATTGCTAGAAAGAGTGTATATGCGAGTTTCCATGTAATTTAAAGCCTTGTGCTGCATGAACAAAGGTAGGGGAGAGGATGGGAAATGGCAGTGATGTTTTTTTTCCATGCTCCCTTAGTTATGGACCAAAATCAACTCTTCCGAAGTGGCTGCTGACCAAGGAAGTTATCAGCAGGCTTTTACTTTGCTTCTTGTTTCCCTTCTTTCTGCCTATAGGTTCTATTGCAATGAGAACATAAGGACTGAATAATTTAGGTGTGATGGCACACAACAAAATGGTTTTGCACGATACAGGTCTTGCATAAACTAATTTAGGTGTAGTGCCTAGAGTGCATGCAGAAGGTCTGGTCTGAGAGGTAAGAATGACTGAAAAACATCAAAACCACAGCACAACTTTCCTAATCTTTGTATATTTTTCTTTTCTGTCCCATTTTAGAGTTGTGCATGGTACAGTACAAGGCATCTCTGTTTCTGTTTAGAAGTCTTTGTTCCTTTGCTGTGTCTGTGAGTTTTATGTCAGATGAGGTATCGTAGAATGGCCTTAAAGCTCATCCAGTTCCAGTGCCCTACCATGGGCAACAGCTCCCTCCACTAGACCAGGTTGCTCCAAGCCCCATCCAACCTGGCCTTGAACACTGCCAGGGATGGGGCATCCACAGCTTCTCTGGGGATCCTGTGCCAATGTCTCACCAACCTTACAGTGAACTGTGGAATATCTCAAGTTGTAAAGGTCATTAAGCCCAACTCCCTGTGCCTTGAAGGACTACCTAAAACTAGAGCAGATTAACTGAGAGCATTGTCCATATGCTTTTCAAGCTCTGGCGAGCTTGGTGCTGCCATCACTTCCCTGGAAATCCTGTTCCAGGGACCAGCCACCCTTTCACCTTTTCCTAATGTCCAATCTGAACTTCCCCTGATGCAGCTTCATACAATCTCCATGTGTCTTCTAGAGAAAACAAATACTTTGGTACCATTCAGTACTTGGCACCAGTGTAGTGAAATTTATTGTACCAGTAGGAGATGACTAAATGCCATAAGAAAGGAGAGTTAAATTATGAAAGTTATGTTTCTGTTGCTTTAAAATTGACTGGGTTTTTTTTTTTTTTTTTACATGTGTTTTGTTTAAACATGGATAGCCTCTGTTAATAAAGTTGTACTGATACTTCTTGACACTGCAGATACAGGAATGTGCTATATGCATAAATGCACATAAAACATTGCAGTCAAGGTTTAGTTCTGTTTACAGAGGGTTTTTAGCAAGTACAGCATGTAGGATTTGCTGAGACTGCATTGTGGCCATTTCTTTTCTTTATTCATATAACCACTTCCAGTATGCAGTTACCCGGATATCATTAATTATCTGAATATCTGAGACTCATTAGGTCCAGATTGCAGAAGGCATGTTAGTTATGCACGCTCCATCTGTTCTTTTGACGTAAAAATAAAAAGTATCTACCCCATGATACACATTGCACATCTTTAATAGTACAATTAAGGGTCCCAAACAATACAGAAGAGATTCTGCAGCTTGAGTAATGCATTATCCAGGCTGACTTATGTATTTGTTTTAAAAATTTGTGATTTTAATAAACGATGCTCTAGCTTTTTCTCCTTGTAAGGTACTGCCACAAACAGAATAGAAAGGAATCTCCGTAAAGAGGAGCTGAAATAAAGTGCAAGAATAACATGCTATAAGTTACCAGCAGAGTTAAAGCAGACTTTGAGGATTGTGGTGAGCAAAGAGGAGGATGGGGAGCTGTGATGTTTTCACTTTGATGTGGAACATCCATCTGCAGGTTTTTGGATGAGATACGCAAGCTAGCCAAGTACAGTGGTAAGGCAGTGTCATGCTCTTCTGAGCCCTGTTGAAGAAGGGAGCATCACGGGCATGTGGTAGAACTGGAGCCCTGATTTTTCATCCTTCTTTCTGAACTATTGGACAGAACTTGTAATATTAGGTAATGCACTGTATACTAAATTGTTCCCCAAAAGCCAAGAACGTTTTTTGAAGACAATGGTCTGTGATCCCAGAGCTATAGGCCCAGCAGCAGTTCCATTTATTTAACTGCTCTGCATTGCCAGTTTGTCAGGCTGTAAATCACCACAGTTGTCTTACGTTTTAATGCAAAAGAACGGATACGCATCAAACTCTTCTGTAAGCAAGTGTAAAGAACAACTTTGTATTTTCTTCTAATTAGTAATGAAAATGGTAAGAAGGTATATGTAATAAAGCCTTCAAAAACAGTAGATGATTTCTGCGCATTGCACATGGTTAACAATGCACTACTAAGGGCAACTGTCTCCATGTAATGCAGCTTTCTTTTGTGCTGCAGTGCATTTCTGAGATGTCTGTCCATGGGGCCAATCTGTGTTGCAGTGATTAAGGATATTATAGTGAGGGACATGTTTTTAAATACTACACTTCATAGAATCATAGAATCATTTAGGTTGGAAAAGACCTGTAAGATCATCAAGTTCAACCTTTATCCCAGCACCAGCAAGTCCACCCCTAAATCATGTCCCTCAGTGCCCCGTCTGTAGGTCTTTCAAATACCTCCTGGGATGGCTATTCTACCACTTCCATGGGAAGCCTGTTCCAATGCTTGACCACCCTTTCAGTGAAGAAATTTTTCCTACTATCCAGTCTAAATCCTTGAGATAATTTCCTCTTGTCCTGTTGCTTATTACTTGGACAAAAGAATGACACCCACCTTGATGCAGCCTTCTTTCCTGACAGTATTGACTTTATTCTTCCTCTCTTGTAAGTTGAGTTTTACAAAACTGTAGTCATTTCAAATTTATTTGGATTTATTTTTTTAGATTATGCAGTCTTTTGCTTCCTATCCAAAACTCCTGTACAGGATAACTAAGTGCTCTTGATCAGAAGACAGAGAGGGAGCAAATAAAATGTTGTGTGTAAAACAAGTTATAGAATATTTTGGAGTAAGAGACACCATGGAAATGTCAGTGTGAGATGTTACTAAGGATGTGTATTTTTAAACCTTAGGCTGGGCGATGCAAGTTGCTGCCTTCATTTTCATTCAGAGAAAGTGGGAAGATGACAAGAGTCACTTTGAAAAAATGCTGGATTATTTCTGTGACATTCATGAACCACTGCAACTCCTCATCTTTCCAGAGGGAACTGATCTCACAGGTAGGGTGTGTTTACCATCTCCTTGTGAAATGGTCAACATGGAATTTCTTGGTTGCTTATGGAAACAGTTAAAAGGAGTTCAAGGCAGGAGCAAGACTGGGTTCTCGTGGACAGTACAAATCGTAGTAAATGATCATATGTGCTGATTCATTTAAGAGGCACAAACGCAGTTGCACTGAGAGGCTTTGCCAGTCTTCCTGACATAACTGAGTTTCAAAGCATTGATGATTGAAATGGCTTTTGATTGGTCAGTGCTGTGTGTACATTGCATTAGCAAAAGTAGGTCTCCAGGTCAGGAATAAATCATAGGCATGTTTTCCTTTCCTGTATTACTGTGGCAACAGGCAAAATCATTTCAGACCCATGGAAGAGGAGCAGTTATCTATGAGACTTCTTGCCTGATGTTTTGAGAAGAGAAAATTGAGATACTTGTTCCTTGGGCCATGTAAGCAGTCTGTATCCCTTAAACAGATGTTGACATTATCATCAAAGTAAATCTAATGAGTTTAATCCTTTAGTATTAATTCTTAATAAATTCTTATTTTATTAATTCTTAATAAAATAATAGCTACCTTAATACAGGTGTCTTACGACATCAGGAGCAAGCTGCTAAACAGTGTTGACGACAACTCAATTGCCAATAAAAGATACAACACTGTATGAATATTCTGTGTCTGTTCATGCCTTCAGCATGATTTGATAAGCATCATCTTTAAATAGAAAATCAATTACAATTAGGTTCCGACCTTTTATTGTATTTAAAAGAATTTTTACTCTGCTTTCCATTGCAGATACTTTCAAATCATATTTTATTGCAATGCTAGATCAGTAAGTACTAAGCACAGTATAAAAATAACAAACATATACTGCTTTTTTTTTCTTCCATGTTTCTGATAACCATTAAAGTTATATGTATAGTATTCAGATGCTATTACACTGTAGGGAATCGTTATCACTTCATCAGCCTTCCTAAAAGAGGATAAATTCATTGTATGTTATTGGGCTGCTTCCCATGGTATCTCTTTTTGAATTAGTTATTTTGTATCTAAGATTAGGAAGAAGGATGGAAATTATCTTGCTATGAATGATTTTTCTTTTTCCTTTCAATTCATGAGCAACTGCTCCCTCCTAGCTCTGAATTACGAGGTGAAATCTTTATCTTATTCATGGAGTCAGGAGGCTTGGGTTGCTCACACTCTCTTTCTGAGCAGGTGTTTCCATCTCAAGATGACTGAAAGAATTGGATTGTTTCTAGTTTATTCCATGAATGATGTAATCCCTCCTGATATTCCTCAGAGACAACAGATTTTAAGGAACTGAGGAAGTTTCATACTGCAGCTTTACAAAAGAAGGACTAGCTGTGGACTGAGACAGCCACTTGTACTTCAGAGTCCCAAAGGCAGTGGGAGGGATGCTCCCACCTGAATGTGGAATTGCTTAAGGAAGCACAGGGTTTTCTCTCTGCTGTTGTAGCTGATATAGTATTCCTGTTCTGATTTCCTTCCTCACATGTGAGTAGCACGTCCACTTTACCTTTGCATTGTCAAATGGGTACCTGCACTAATTGTGCTGTTGTGAAGCCAGCACAGATGGTTGGTGATCATTTCCCCCGGGTTGTTGAGCAGCCCAGGGAGGAAACAGTGCAATGGGAAGGAAGCAGTGATGGGCAGGGAAAAAGGGGAGATGATAGAGCACTGCTGCCCAAAGAAGCACTGACTGGCTGCTGACACGTCAAACTGTCTGATGTTTAGCGCTCTAACTCACCATCAGTAATGAGTGCCACCTTGACATTATATCTGTGCGTAAGATATATAGAGACAGGTAAAACCCTGGGGCTTTTTCTGGGAAAGTAAATACATCTCCCTATCTAATTGTCTTCACAGGAAACATTAGCTCATATATTTTAGCATATTATAGGAGACAGGGCAAAATCCCTTGCCAAGCTAATAGGTTTATGCCATATGAGAATGATAGAACATAATGTATTTTACGTAATGTTTTGAAAAAATGGCTTTCAGCAAATTGGTACATTACTGACACGTTAAGACCTATTGCAACCTCATGTTCCATCTTTTAGGATAAGAAATAAACCACAGTTTTGATTTGAATGGTCACTTAATATCCTAGGGGACATTCTGCAAACGTACAGGTAATGGCTCTTGTTTTCTGACCACATTTAAAACCTGCTTATTACTTCTGAAGACAAAATTCTTGTGGTGCTTAAAGTGAGAAATAACGTTCTACATGTGCTTCACTGGAAAGCAGAATTGCTGTGCAGCCCTGTGCTCCTGTCATTGTTTTTGTCCTCTGAGTGGCCACATGACAGTGATAGGTTGACTTCTCTTTATAAGAAATTGTAGAAAGTTTTCAGGTATTTGATAAGAAAAGATGTCAAAGAAATGTAAAGTATGACTGTTTATACATGGGCCATGCCTGAGTATAGGTTGGTGAAGTACATTGCAGTGGGAAATGCTTGTAAACAAACCTTAGAAATAGTCACGTCATGAGCCCTGAGCCATGTATTTGCAGCTTGGATGTATAGGGTGTGAGGTAATAATTGTAATACTTATTTCTGATAGGTTGGTCATCTTTTCACTCTGGAGTACTTCAAGGTTAAAGCTAAGTGCACCAAAGGTATTTCATTGTAATTGCTTAAAAAGAAGTCCTCAGCAGACAAATGTGTAGCCAGACTTTCTGAAGCCATGAAGCAAACAGAGCAATCATAAGTCTAATGCTTCTGGAAAGCTGGAATACAGCCCACCATTTTGCTTCTTCATTTGTTTTCCTTAGTGTTCCTTACAAGACTTTGTAGTAATTCTTCAGAAAGCAATAACAAAAGATAGTTGTTGTATTGCTCTGTGCCTGTTAAAGCCTCATTTCATATGAATTCCTGCCTGCATCCCTGTACATGGTCTCTTCTTCACCCCAATTTTTCCTTTCTCCTTATGTTTCCTTCCATGTGATGTTTCCTCTGCAAAACTCTTGCTGTTGTCTCTGCAAGAGGCAGCATGTGCTCTGGCTCATCCTCATCAACACTTGTGTTAACCAATGGCCTGCTGCATGCTGTGCTGAAAGCCCTGGTGGAGCCTGCCCTGGCTCTTCTTGTTAAGATCCCTACTCTCAGAAGCTGCCTTTACTCAATCATTGGTTTTTCTAAATCTCCTGAAGGCTTAGTCATCTTTGAATCTCTTCTGTCAAACTTTGCTTGCAGGTGGCAGCAGCTTCAGAAGTTAAGGGGAACAAACAGGTGGACAGAGTGTGATTGCACAGACCTTTTTTATTTGAGGAACGGCTGAAAAATAAGTAGGAAAGCTTGCTAGAGTCCAGGTTTTGACAGGGGGTTCTGATGTCAATCACAGAAGGTAACATTGTTGGATTCTTCTCTTTTCTAGCAAATGTGATGTACTTTGGTAATGCAGAAAAAGGATTGTTCAAAAGTACGTGTAGAGGTTGATGTAACATGTCATATTTTGAAAGTAGCACAAATAAGAACAATTTCTTAATACCTTTTATGCTTTCTATGCAAACCTCCAATAGATTTTTAATTTTAATCCTTTTTTTCTTTGAGAGATTTTTTGAGTACCTGCTTATTCTTTCCTTATCTGGTGCCAATATAATTTGAGAGTACTTGAAGTCATTGAAGTACATGTATACTTTTATCACAAGTTAAAGGAAAAGGTAGTACTTCATATTCAAATATCAGTGCACTAATACTGATATTTCAGTATTAAATACTAGCCAAAAAAATAAAAGGAGTGGATAATTGATCAGAAATAGTTGTATTAAAGTTGCCAGAACCAGCTTTCCAGTAGGATAATGAGGAAAGTGTAGGAGAATGAGGGAAGTTTATGGTTCTTTTGGGTGACGTCTACCAAAACACATCAGCCTGGATGATGTTGGATCTGTAAAAGCATGTGAATGTGTTTGAGAAGAGCTAAGTCTACATAGTATTTCATGGGGAGCACAGACTTAGTTTTGTTGGGTACAGGTCTTGGAGCTTTTGTACTCTTTGTGCCCACATGAAGTACTCGTACTCTTCAGGCTCATACAAATGCAGCTTGTTGCTGCATTATGGCTTTCATCAAAGTCAAATTCTAGAGACTTCTGGTTTAATTCAAAACTGGCTCACAAATTAAAAATATAATTTGACTAAAAAAAATGCATTTGTTCACTTTATCCTTTGGTTTTCAGGAGCAAAAGCAATTTAACTTCTTAACTATCTGTAGCTCAAAATGAAGAAAAGGTGTCAGTGTAATTTCTCCTCCAGTTTCTTGAAATGAAATTCTGAAGCGTAGTGCTTCCAGAAAGTGCTGACTTTCTGAACTTTTCCAGCCTACATAATTTTGAGATAAATGGGGAAAACTGTAATCAAATGATGTACCAAAGGCACCACCAGAGCAAACTGGCCAGACCCCGTAGGTTCTTGTTTGTTTGTGTAGTTTGACAATTGCTCTGCAGTAATGTCTAAAGACTCAAATTAATTGGACTTCTTGTACTTGTCACCACCCCAAAGAACATACCCTCTGTGAGGCAGCGTGTAGTCACTGAAGGAGGCAGAGGGAGAGAGGCAAGCCACTGCAAGACCTGAGAAGACAGAGCATGAAGCAGTTCTTTATCAGGAAAGGTCCTACATCACCCTCTATTAGTAAACTGTTTGCTTCATATGAAAATTGATTATTCTATTTACTCTTTTTCATCATAGGAGCAAATAGAACCAAGCAGTTAAGATTAGAAATACACATAAGAGGAATGATGAGCAAAAACTCTGGGGGTCAGTTTACTTTGGCTTAAATACAGTAAAAGTAAGAAAATAGTTGTTTCTGGAAAGCAACACTTACTTGTTTTTGTCAGAGAGGGTGAGCAAGAGGGGGGGCATTCCACTTAGGCAAATGATGTGAGATACATTTTGGGGTTGAGGAGACCCAAACTGAATTCATTTCCAGCCCCTCTTTCAAAAGCTGCTTTGTGCAATTTGTGTGTATTGGAAGCAAAGAAGAGAACATATGTTTCCTCTTTTTAAGGAAGTGTTTTCACTATCAGCCTTACAAAGCCATCTTTCACTTTTCTTTCACCTGAGGTTGTTATAATCTGGACTGATTATGTAGCTGACAGTGTAGCGTGATCTGTTAATAAAGAGATTTTAAAGAGGGTTTGTTGTGTGAGCTCCCTCAGGTTGGAGAGGATGTAAAATGGGTTTCTAATTTCCTGGATCTCTAGGTTTCACATAATGGGGAACATCCCATTTTCTGCCTTATGCTGAGTACAGTTCTAAGCAGGGGACTTGCTCTGAATGTTCCCCAGAAAGTTTAGGCACAAGTATCTCACGCAGGGACCCCAAACAGCAGTAGGTACCAAGGGGCTTGCACTGGGTAAAATGGTAATCAGTGCATTTGTTTATAAGCAATAGAAGAGTAAGAAACTGTTTTCTTCAGTTGCTAACAATAGCAGGAGGGGGAGGAAGGGCATTTATTCTTACTTTTCAGTACAGTGAAGGCACATTCTCACTTCGCTTACAGGATAGCATCAAAACCCTTTGACCTTCCTGACTTGCTGTAATAAACACTGTTTAATACACAAAGACCTGTGGCTTAATAGTCATTAGGAAGGGAAAAGGGAGATGATGTTTCCAGATGACAATGATCATTGTATTAGCTGGGAGCGTTACTCTAGTTCTGAAATCCCATTACACTAGAGTCATGCAAAAGGGGAAAGGAACAATCTCTGTTATATAAAACTTAAAGTCCAGAGATACAGATATCAGGAAATAGCTGAACAGTGTTGGTTGGTGTGCCAGCGTCCAGCTGTTTGCACATTTGTAGAAAGGCATTGTAGTAAAGGGAAATTTGTAAGATGTTTTGCAGACGTTTACAGTGAGTTCTTTCCAAGTGCAAGGAGGTGCATTAGGAGGAGGTTTGAAGATTACTTCAAGGCAGTGGGCAGTGGAGGTCTCAGACCTTCTCTGCAGCATCAGTTAGGTCTTTGCTCAGAAAGCAGAACTGTGCATTTACTTTTCGGTTTTCCTACAGTGCAAGTAGGAGTGGTTTGCAAACACCAAGGAATTCATTTTCATGCTCCGTCTGAAACAGAGTGCTAGTGAGAGGGTTTTTCTGAGTGCTTATTAAATTTGTGTGGTTCGAGATGCTCAAGACATTTAAGATTTAAATTTTTTTGGACTGCTTAGCTTTATATAGATTTACATAGCACTTGTGTCCCAAAGCTTTGATTGAATTGATTTGCAGACTGTAAATATGCCAAAGTGAAAACCGAACTTGGATGTGCAGAAGATGAAGAAGATACTTTTGTCCTTTGGAAGAAACAATACATTAGCTTATAAACTTTGTGATTAATTCATTTAGAACATTTACTTGAATTACCACAGAATTTGGAAAAGAGCTCTTGACTTGTGTACTTTTTATGGGAACACTCTTGGTGATCAACGTCATTTCTTAGAAAATGGAGAGTCTTTGTTGAGCTAATAGTGCAATACAATTATGTCTAAGAGGTAGAATCTGCCTTTTCAGAAGAACATTTAATAATTGCAAGATTACTTTTGCCATTACTGCCATTCCAAGTCTTGCTCAGTACTCGCTCTAGCAAATTTTGTTGTTGCAGAGGTAGGAATCCTAAAGGCAAGTTCCCTTCACTCATTCAGAATAGTCCATTTTCAGTATTGAAATGAGTAGTAGTCGAGCAGACAAAAATAGATACTCCAATCACGTGGTTAAAGACATAATGCATATGTCCAAGGGAAGATAAATTTGTGCAGCCAAGTGTAATTTTAGTATTTCACACATTCTGTAATTTTAGCAATGCTTCTTGAAGATGTAATGTTTTCGAGTATTTGTACATTCTGGCTATTTGGCGAGAATTAAGTCTTTGGATTCTCTTTGCTGAATCACTTGCTTGGATACCATGCAACAGTTTTCCTTTCCTCCAAATCAGGAAATGTGTGCACTGAATCTCAAGGGTTGTATATATGAAAAGCAGTGCTGTTACGCGTGGAAACAGTAGGTCACAGGGAAAAAATGCTCAATATACTGATATGCTGTAGCATTTATTAATAGGTAGATAGTCCTTTAGGAGAGATTCACACGTTTTCTGATAATCAAAGGGCTCATGTAGTTTAGTAAAAAAGAAAAATGCGGGAAAGTTGCATTACTACAAAAAGGACATCTCACACTACTGTCAATTTGTCCGCTTGAGCTATTCTTTACAGGAAAAAATCTGATGATTATAAGGGAAATAACTTACCTATAAATACCAATTCTGTTAAATTATTAAGCAGCAATATGTTTTCATTACTGTCTTTCCATCTCTGTTAAGGTTAACTGTGGATTCTAAAAAAAAAAGAGCTGCTTTTGATTGAAAATGAATAGTTATTGCTTAAGCAATGATCTTGTTCCGTAGATCTGTTGCAGGGGTTTTGTCTTTTAAAACTGTATAGCTGTCTGAATATGAGTTGTTTCATAAGATAGTTGATAAAATTAAAGCTAAAAGAGGGGAGATTTAGAGTATGTAATAGGAAGAAGTTCTTTACTGAGAGGGTAGTGAGGAGGCCCTGGCAGAGGTTGCCCAGGGAATCTATGGCTGTCCCATTCCTGACAGCGTTCAAGGCCAGGTTGGACAGGGCTTGGAGCAGCCTGGTCTGCTGGAAGGTGTTCCTGTCCATGGCAGGCAGTTGGAACTGGATAAGCTTTAAGGCCCCTTCCAACGCAATTGGCTCTATGGTTCTATGTTTCTATGAGACAGATGATGTCCATGTTGCCAGGGGAGCACTGCATGTTCCATTGCCTTTGGCCGCAGGGGTCAAAGCAGTGCACACAGCGATGGAGGAAGTATAGCCAGCAAAGTCCATTTGGCTGCTAACCAAGGCTGCTTGAAGAGGTTCTTGCACATAGCTGGAGAAGAAATTGCTTCCTCTCCGCCTGTCTTCAGAAGTTTTTGCTGTAGTTTCTGTGTCTTCCTTGCTTAGTGAGTTGTTAGCAACTGCTTCCGAAAAGCCTTTGTTTGGTTTCCTCATGAGATACTTCTTTGTGCCAGATGTTCGAAATGCATTTGTCGTGGGGTTTAGCCACAGTGCTTTCCAGATGCCTTGCATGTACTCTGTGTCCAGCAGCATGCATGTGTGGTGACACTGGGGCAGTTGGTCAGAGCATTAAACCAGGGTATGTATGTGCAGCGCAGGCTGAGGCATAAAGCATGTCAAGTTCAGAATGAAGATGGAGAATGCTATTCTGATGCATTAAATTAACTGTTTCCCTCCATTTAACATTTTGTTTCTGAAATAAGTTTAATGTGGTTAAACATTGACCTCACGGTATTTCCGTGCATCATAGCAAATCTACATGACTATATATTGTGCCTTTTGAGTTTAAAAAAATAATTGAGGCAGTTAACACATTTTACTGTAAAATGGGTATTGAAGTGGCAGAGAACTTGTAGCAGACTTTATAGATTTCAGGGTGTATGTGATAAATACAAAAGCTTTGCTGGTTATTTTCTGAAGTAAAATGAGAGGGTAAAAAAGCTTTTCTTGCAATCCACATGGCTCTTCCTCGTGCCATACTAGAGCCAAGAAAAGCGCACTCACTGTCTGCCCCCACCTGAAAAGCTGTGGCATATTCGTACTGTGTGAACTGCTGTCGTACTGTTCCTGCCATATCATAATTATGTGTAATTCTTCGTTTCCATGAACACTAATTGAAAACTGTGCTTTTTATTCTCTCCTTCAGCCAATACCAAAGCTCGCAGTAATGAATTCGCTGAGAAGAACGGACTTCAAAAATACGAGTACGTCTTACATCCACGGACTACTGGCTTCACTTTTGTGGTTGAGCGTCTAAGGGAAGGTAATCCTGCTTTGTATTTGTATGGTCTTTTTGTCTTTAAGATAATATATCTCGCCCAAGCTGTAGAAGCTAATGCTCACAAAAATGCTTGAAGATCCTAAAGAAGTTCAGCCTGATTGTACCAGTCTTTACTGAACACACAGACAGGTATAAGACTGCCTGCTCTGAAAACCTTTTGGTTTTAAGTCTGAAAGTGGAGACGATTTGTAATGTTGAATGGACAAATGGAATGCGCAGCAGCATGTAAGTGTAGCAAGTGAGCTGCCCAGTGTTGCCAGGTTTTTCAGGTGTTGGTGACTTGGAGAAGCTGCTTAAAATAGTTGTGCGCTTGGTAGGGAGGAGAAGAAGAAAACGTGTTATACTTGCTTTCTACTTGGAAATGATCTTCTATCCCTGTATGAAACTGGAAGAAGAGGTCGAGTCCCTGTTACAGGGGATCAGAGTATAAAGATGTGATTGCTTGTAAGATCACTATGTCTGTGGGTCTTTTTGGGAATGGGCATTTCAATGAGATTTGAGGCCATAATAGTGTAACCATTAAATAATACTGATGTGGCAGTGATTCAAATACAGATGAGTTGGAATGTGTGCAGGATATATGAATGTGTGGTTGAAGAAAATAAACATGTGCAGTAGATATGAAGTAACTTATTTATAGGTTAGATCTTCAGGGAAAAGCATTTCTAGATCTTTAACACATGCTGGTTATTCTGACTGCCAAAGGAAGAAGTTTGAGATTATTAAAAGGAATAAGGGCCTGTGGGTAGGTTTTCTCCCTGGCTGGAGCCGTTGCTTAGATTTTTGGAGCAGAGCTGGCTTGCATTTTGCCTGATTCCTACTAAGCAGATACCCTAAAAATCACTGTAAATGCTTTGATATTTTGTCCAGCTGGACTATCCTAGCTGGACCATGTATCTATTTGACCCTATTTATTTTGGACATTCAGTGGTGGATATCTTAGTTTTTCATCTATCTTGAATGTTTATTACTCAATTTGCTGTAGTAAAGAATTGCCACATATGCAATTTCAAAAGCTTGTTTTACTTAAAACTTTATAGCACCAGGTTAACCTCGTGCATAATAATATTTCTAGCCTGGAATAATTTTCACTTGAAGGAATGTTTTCCACTCAAAATATTGTCAACTTAAAAATAAAAGCCCAAATCCTGTATTTGCTGCAGAAATGAGCTTTGTACTTGTACGGTCATTTTCTAATTTGTTCAAAATACTTTTCCATTTCTGAATAGAGATCTATGCAAATTAGCCTATTGGGTTATAAAAAGGAAAATATTTGAGGCTGATTCCAGAAACATTCCAAGATTTTTTGGGGTTTTGTTTTTTTTTTTTTGTCTAGTCTTTCAAATGCTTTTAAGTCCTACTTTACTTTAAGGCAGGCAAATCTGGTGTAAAATATAAATGTTCCTTTAGCATTGAATTTACTACGTGGTGGGAACCTTGGTAGCCGTTATAAACTATATATATTATGATTGTGTGCTGTTATGTACTAAATGATGGGTGAGAAGATAGTACCACTACTGTTTTAAATGCTTAGCTCTTAGTTATTAATTTAAGAATTCATTTTCAATTGTTTGTAAGTGTGCCAAAACTGGACCATTTCTGTTTAAATGTTTTATTTTTATGGGCAACCTAACTGTAGTTGCTTGACTTTAAAACACTTCTGTACATTATATGCCTGCGTATATATACATAAAATTACAATATAGATATCCAGGTAGGTTTTCAGATTCAGATGGCCTAGAGTTATTGTACAACTCTGATTTAACTTATCATTTATGCTGTTTATACTTTATTCCCAATACTAGCAGTAATAAGGAAACCAGGTTTGTTGAGGATATGTTAACATGGGTCCCTGTTTATGAACTGTCCTAATGCTACAATAAGCATTGGCAGTAGCAATAAGCATAAAAATAGACTTGTTTCCTTTTTCCTGCTCATTACTGCAAGCACAAAGCAGTGTGTGTGGCTTTAACATGCAGGGAGGGAGTGGTGGAGATTTTAACATCATATTTACGTCTTTGAAAGTATTTTTGTGCATAAATGACAACCTTATTGCCCTATAGCTCTCCTGTGAATGCATTTTGGCTTGTGGCTGTTTTTCATTCCTGAGGCTGAAGTGTCTTCAGGCCTGAGTACATTATTTTACTCCAAAAATAGGTTGATGAAGAGAGGGGGAAAATGTCAGTTGAAGTTTAACTGCTTTTTGAATGCTGAAAAAACTAATTTAATTTGGCAAGAACCCTGATTAATATGCATCACAAGCTGTAGCATGAAAGAATTACCTGTTAATACATAAAAATAACTATTAATGACCCTTCTTAGTAGGATATGATAAAAAAAGGAAAAATTACCTTCAGTAAAATGCTGGATTTATATCTATAGGAGAATTTCTTCCTCTAGGAAGTACAGTCTGCACCCTGACAGCATAATCTGTCAGTTATCAGTCCTTTGCTTTCCATAGGTGTCAGAAATTTCTGACCAATGTGATGCCAGCAATCACCAACACTCAAATTCCTCTGGCTACCCTCTGGCTCTTGCACAGTCATTATTTCAACTGCCTGATCTATTTTACCTGTAGATGATGATGTGATGGCTTTTAAGTCATTGCTGAGATGATGAGAGCTAAGAAAAAAAGAGAACTATATAACCTCCACCAAAAAAAGCAATAAAAATTGTTTAGGCAATACATTTCCTTGGCTTTTCTTATTTTTTCATACCTTTTTTTTTCCCTATGTTCTAGCTCTTCATGAGTGATAGCTCTTACCCTCACAGCTGACTGTGCTAAACAGAAACCCAGGTAAAAGCTGTCTGGTTTTGACTTTCATTATGCTGAGGTGCCAAGGCAGTGAAAATATTGTTTTACTTGTAAATGATCACATTACTGTTTTCTTATTCATATAAACCTTAGAATCACCCAAGAGTAAACACAGACTATGAACATGCTTCAGATGTATAATTAATAGTACACTCAGGAGAAGAGGCACTGCAGTTGTTGCTGGTTTTTAGGCAAGAGATTCAGGACTGATTTTTGGAGAAGTGTGCTCTTTGGCCAAATAGTAATATTAAGTAGGATGGTTTAGTTTAATGTCATTGTGTATGGTAAGAGAAAATATAGTATGGACATGAGAACACAAAGATGGAAAGAGCACACGGTAGCTGGGTAAGGTCAGCTTGCTACCTGATACACAGTATAGAGTGTTACCTGAAGATGTGGAAGTGAGTGAGAGAGGAACCAAAATTTCAGTAAGGATTCATGAAGATGGAAAAGTATTAAATATACTTAGGTTAAATATAGACTAATGAAATACATGCATTTTTCACCCCTGCAAGAAGATGATACTTCTTGGGAACTATTATTGAATTTCTAGTGAATTATGCAGTCTCTGCAACAGATAAATCACATTTCCGAGATTCTTCATTCATCTTTACTGATGCATGTTACTCAAAACACCACTAGTCTTTTCTCCTGGCATGCTTTAAAGTTTGCTTCTGCAAGCACTTTGGCCTTAGTCTATCAAAATACTTAAAATATATGAGCTCAGTTAATTTCACAGTTTCTTAGTGCTGAAGCACATTTGATCACTTACTGGGGCAGCCAGAGGAATTGTGCTGTGGAAGAGCAAACCTCTGTCGACCAGAGTGACCACTGCAATCCCATGGACTATCAGATCTGGCTGGTTGGCTAACAATGGAAAGCAAAGAGAAAAAAATAGTTGATTTGCTTCTTTCTATTTCCATTTGCTTGATCAAATATATATGGGCAACAGAAAATGAACTCTAGACACCAAAATGAACATTGGTCATGGCTCTTTTTTTAACTCATCATCGCATACCTATCTGTAACCATCTCCCAAAATCATATTTAATCCTTTTTAAAGCTTGAAACTTTCAACAGATGTTAAGTGTGGAGTAATTTTTGGCAGAACTTGGGTTAAGGCAAATCATCTCCTTGTACAAAATGTGGGGTTTTGATAATGACAAAAATGTGCAGGAATTTAAATAAGACTTTTATAGAAAAGTGCCTTTAACAATGTTAGTTAAAAACATCTATGGCTCATGCAATGCTCCTGAAGATCTAGTTTGTGAGATCCTGCTGTGAAAGGTCAGGAGGCTACTCATACATTAAGTATAGGTTTTCAGGCCTGGTTGTGTTTTATAAAGTTTCTTCTGAAGTGCCAAATGACATTGAGAGTTCAGATGGCTTGAATGTTCTGTTTCAGAGAGATGGAAAATAATACTAGTTGATTTGATTCAATATTGTCTGGATTCATTGAATTATATATATTATCTTGGCATAATATCTGTAATTGTAGCCAAATAGTCTGTCGAGCGAAATAGCTGTTTACAAATGTTTTCTTCAAATTGCTTCATGGCTTTCAAGTATTTTCTGTGGACTAAATAAATAGTAAGTGTTAAGACAGAGCAAAGGTTTTCAAGCATCATTAGGAGATTATTTGTACTTTTGTAGATAGTTATTTCTGCCAGTATTAAATTCTAACAGGCCTCTTATTGACACTTCCTTTATATCCATCAACAGTGTAATATCTGGATACACTGAACTGGTTGTTCCTTTTATGGGGTTTATATTTTATTGGTTTTACAGCATGATGAAGAGTCAGAATTATTTGCCTTATTATAGTATTTTAGCTTCAAATTTATTTCTGGCTCACAATTAGCCAACTGAAAAAGAATATAGCAAATAACAGCTGCCAGCTACAGCATTCTAAAATAAAGATACAAATTTGACATGTTTGCCTTCATTGCATATCCTTACGGATGGAAGGAAACAGTGATTCTCATCCTGCTTCCATGATTGCTTCAAAATTGATCCTTTTGCCCCAAAATAAATGTTTATATATGCACCCTCAGAAACCAGTCTGTATCTTCTATTGTTTATACCTGAGCTTTACAGTTGTACAGTATTTCAGTATGTGAGTATCTCAGTCTGATTTGTTGCTAGGGAAGGAAAATTGTAGTTAGGTGATCAATCCAGGGTATCTCTATATAACTATGTAAATATTTTAATCCTTTGATACTTATTGACTATTATGCTTTTCCGGGAGTTCTGGTATCCATGTATATTTATGTACTTAGTCATTGATTTGGGTTATGGTACAATGTGTTTATATGGCACTTTGGAGCTAATAATACAGGGAGACAGTTTGTGATTTGCAGCTTAATATATATCTAAGTTAATAGGAGATGGCACTCAGCAAGTCTTGAAAGCTCACACATATGGTTTGGTTCACCTTCACTGGAGTGTGAAGTATCCCAAGAGTTATGCAGCAGGTCCTTGCAAGTGGCATCTTAATATCCTCACTCTTCATGGAGAACATACTGAGCTGCCATGTAAAGCCATAAATAGCTTATAGGCCATCTTAGAGATGAGTCTGTCTTGACCCCTGCAGCCATCACGAGTCAAGGTGCTCACAGTTGACGTATTTGTGTAAATGGTGTCTAAAGTTGAGACTCACAATTTAGTTCATTAATGAGGCCCTTCAACTTGAAGTAGCACACAGAGCTTTCTTTTTCTTCTGACTTGGAAAGAGAGAGGCAGGAGGCTGCTTTTATGAGTGACTGGAATATCAATGAGGAATGCTACCAAGATACTGCCAGAGACTTGTCTTCTGGTGTAAATAACATCTTTGCGCAGTTATGTCCAAATTGTAGGACAGATGCCATTCATTCTTTCAAATTGAAATTTAAGTAATACCCATTTCTAAGTGTGTTATATTTGGGTTTTCTTAAGGGAAGATTGGTGCAGGTGTAAAATCCAGGTCTGTAATAGCTCTGTTCATTAACTGAAATGCTCATGCCATGATGGGTGTATAAATGAATGGATATATGTCTTACACACACTGCTTTTGAATTTGATACAAAAAGTTCTTTCCTCTTCAGATTAATCCTAGGTGAGGCATGTAGGTCTAGATCACAGGAGTGTCTGCTGAATTACCTTCAGAGGTTTTATGTGCTCAATCTGAACATATAAAACATAAGCAATTTTCAGGTTCAAGCATAATTTGTCTTCCACATTACAAAGGTACAGGTCATAGAAAGACCCTGTACAAATGACAGCAAGGGTTAGATCTGTTGTTTTAATGCAAGCTAGCCTCCCTTTTGGTGACAGAACACGTTTCTCACTCTCAGAATGATATGCTGGGCTGCTGCCTAAATTTCTGTGGGTTCTGGCAGGGCTGGAGCTAGCGTACTGACTGGCACTGCCATCTCTCAGTGCAGCTCTTGCCTGTTTGTGCTGGTTGCTCAGTGCACGTGTAAACCAAAACCGGTCTGTTTTGGAAATAGGAAATATAAATGGCCACACGAGCATTAACTTTAGGTTCCCAGTCAACTCATTTCACCCTTGAGTCCTTCAGGTTTGCAGAGATTAAGCAGCAGCTCTAAACTATCATTCCTCAATGCAAGGAAATTCTTTCTTCCCGTTTTTTTTCCCCTGCTGTGCATGTGTGCCTCCCAGAGTCATGTTACTAAGTAGACTGATACTCAGAAATTATAGAGCTGTTGTGAAAGAGCTTTGAGCAGGTTTTTTAGCTGAAAATGCAGTATTAGAGCCTCACTGGCTGCTGTTATAATTAAACTTGTGCTTTTATGAGAATTGGATTCTGTGCATCAAATAGCATAGCCTTTGATATAGAAATATTGGTATGTAAATTGAGGTTTGAATGCCTTTTATGCCTTTTGTGTGTTGGTAGAAAATTCGTGACAAAATAGTAAATTTAAAATAACAACAAAGACCTTGTTCAAAACCACACTTTTATCTCTTGGCATGGCTGTGAAATCCAGCAATGCAGAAAATCCAGTGCGGGCTGTTGTGCTTTATTGTGAATGCTGACAGTTGTCTCTGTAATCTGGAACATAGGAAAGGGCAGCTCGACTTTTTCCCGAATCAAGTTAACTGTTGATGATTACCATATCTCACAAGCATCTGCCTCTGTTGGCTTTGACGTACTTCTCAGAATGAGCACCAGCTTTCTGTTAGCTAATTTCTGGCCTTGGGTACTCATTGAAGGTTTTGTTACTGCCTTCTGTCATCTCTTTACTGGAGCAGTATTCTCTCCACTTGCCCCACCATAGTGACAACAGGTCAATGTTCTGCTCCTGCAGGGAAGGATTTGTTTTTTCAAAGACACTCTTTTCTCTCAGCCCCCATCCTTTCATCATTCCATCCTCCACTGCCTTGGAGACAGGAACACAGCCTCTTGCTGAAGGGTTTCTGGTGGATCCATGTAGTGTTTGCAGGCTGACATGTTGTTTGTGTTACCCACATATCTGTGGTGCTCATCGGAAATATTTCAGGTTTTATATTCTTGAGCCTATCAAGATCCATCTACTGAAATAATCTCCTTACACTCTCTTACGTGTGACTCATGGCTTGTGACAAGCAGATATACCATGTGGTGGATTATTTTCCATTTACCTCCTTGCAGATTATTTGTAGTCGCTGTGGTAACCATATTAAAGAATTACTATTTGCCAGCAGTTACCCCACAGTGGTATTAGAGGTTTCCACTGTTTTCTCTTAACTCAGAATACACAGTATCTGTGGTAACGATGTGGTAATGTTTGGCAACTGTGGCCTTTTTTTACTTGCTTCAACTGGAGCATGGAGCAATGTTAGCTCATCAGTTCGCATACGTAGAAATGAAGCTTTGCCACAGATGAGTTCAGGAAAAAATGATTGCTCAGTAAAAACTAGATTTTTCTTCAAAATGGAAAATATGCCCCTGCTTTTTTAGATTTCTTAAGCTAGCATTTATCTATTTTTAAAGGTACTGTTGAACAAAAGTTTTTCTGGATGTGTACACGCTTTGGCCAGGGGAACCAAGAGTGTGTGTAAGAAGGTGTATCTGCTGGGCTAGGCTCAGTCAGCGTCTTTCTGGGTGTGCTTTTGGAACAGTTATTAATCTAATTGGAGTATTTATTTGGTTTGGCTTTTCCTATCGTGTCACTCAGCACAATAAGCAAAGCACTGGGCCTTGCAATGATCTTGGTGCTCCCTTGGGCCTGCACAGAACACCAAACAGTCCATTGTGTGGGCTTATTCACTACATCTTTGTGGTGGCCTTGGTACTATTGAAATATATGGAATGCTGCAGGAGTAGAGGTTGCGTAAAGACCTCATAGCAGCCTTCCAGTATCAGAAGAGGGGGCTGCAAGGATGCCAGAGAGAGACTCTTCATCAGGACAAGGGGTTCACATTTAAATAGGAGAGATTTAGGTTAGATATAAGGAAGAAATTCTCTTCTGTGAGGGTGGTGAAGCACTGGCACAGGTTGCCCAGAGAAGCTGTGGCTGCCCCATCTTTGGCAGTGTTCAAGGCCAGGCTGAACGCGGCTTGGAGGAACCTGGTCTGGTGGAAGGTGTCCCTGCCCATGGCAGGAGGATTGGAACTGGATGAGCTTAAGGTTCATTTCAGTCCAAACCATTCTATGACTCTATGAACTGTCAAGGGGATTTGAGGTTTTGTGTCAGAATACTGAGCTTTGAGGCTGGTTTTAAAGACTTATGACTGCAGAACGGACAATCGGTGAACCTCAGGTAAAGTTCATGTTTATCAATTACCGCTTGTTCTTGTCAGCCAAGAATCCGTGATTTTGTAGGTCATGTGGTCGGATTGGTAATGTATTTAATTATTATTGAAGTTGAAATTAATTCCTACAAGCAGGGGAATAGTACTGATACCTATTTATTTTGCATGGCATTGTGAGATGCTCTACATAGCATACCCACTTCTCAGCCCTGTTTAATAGTAGGGCAGATAATTGCTTTAAGCAGTCTTGAGTAGAGAGGAGTCTAAACATACTTTTTTCAGGACAAAATATTGCTTTAGTTTCAGTTAGAGATGACGTCTCCTGATGTGTTTTATTAGAAAAATAACAGCATCTTGAGGATGAGCAGACCAATGCCAAATCAGAGCCCCATTGTACAGGAGATTCTCAGTCCTGTTTGATGGATTCCCCACTCTTCCACGTTTTGCAGATGCTAGCTGTTTTCATTTCCAGCTGCATTAAAGTTGCTGCAAATGTATTTTGTGTTTTCCTGATACCGCTTTTCTATATGAGTAATTGCTGGCAGGGGAGAAGATCCGTGGAGTTTCATTTCAGTTACTGGAAATGTCGGAATGCTCAAGCTGGTCAGATACATCCCCCAAATCTGTAAGTTTGTAATAAAGCTTTCAGTCTTCTCTACTTGCAAAATTCGTGGCTTATATATCATTAAACCTTAAGTAGATTGTTTCTTTCATTCCTTTCTGCTGTTGTAGCTTCAGCTCTTCTTCCCTTTGCCCTCCTCCCAGTCCCCTGCCTTTATTTTCATTGTATACAAAAATCACTCCAGCATCATGCTTCTCCAAGCTGACTTAGATCCCCGACTTTGGCAATCATTTGCAAGGCTCTGCTCCAGAGATGTTGAGAGCAGTGCCACATCTATGAATTCTGGATGTTGCTATGGGACTGATACTGAAAAACGAAAAACATAAGAGGGCAGAGGAGCTTGGGAAAAGTTGTAGTAGAGTATGAATGCTTTTTAAAATAGATTTTTATCAAAACATAAACTTCAGCATAAATTTGACCCTTCACCTCATTCATCACCTTATATGTAATCTGAAATACGGCTGTCTTTGGGAGTTATTTTGTCAACCTTTTCCTGAACTGGATGGCAGGAAATACTGCTCTCAGTATTCTCATTAAACACTGGTAGCTATAGGAAGGGTTTCCTTTTACTGCCTATGTACCATGCCAGCTATTTGAAGTGCAGTATAATGTGGATTTACTGTTAATGTATATGATGTATGTGATGATGTATATTACAGATATAAAGTTCAGATATATTTTCTGATAAATTAGTTTTTCTTTGGAACTGGAGAAGTGTTTTTAATACACATTCAACGTGGTAGCATCTTTCCCTAATCGTATTTCCTGCTGGTAAAAGCTAATAATATCTTAAAATAAGCATCTCTGAAATGCATTGCATCTATATTTAGACTAATGCAAAACCCTGATTTTGTTTGCATTGGTAGTCATTGTTGACCTTGTAGTATAACAATAAAAGTGAGTGTTCTTAGTGATTATAAAACAGTCCCAGAAGCAGGAACCTGAGCAATCTTCTGACTGGCTTGTTCCAATCACCGATCCTTCACTGTGCTGCTCTGAAAGAGACCAGCCTGTCCTGATGGTTTCTGAAATTGCACAGGCAGTAAGGACATATATTAGGAGGAAAGCATAACATGCATGATAAATAAAAAGAGAAGAGGCATTTTTAGGAAAGCTTCCGAGACTTTGGAATTTGTGAGCAATGGCACTTTTGTGTTGCCTGGAAGTTGCTATGGGTACTGATGTTGAAAAGCCAAACACTCAGAGGGCAGACCTTAGGGACATAAGTCCCATTCAGAATCCTGTAAGAATCAGTGTTTTTTAAATCTGCTTGGATGCTTTTGAAGAATCATCCCCCAAAAGGATTTTTTGCCAAAGTACTCTCCAGGTTCATCCTGTCAGCAGCACCGTTGTGGTTTATAGAGTCCTCTTCTACCTTCACTTAGCCAAAGAAGCATTCCTTCCAAAAGCCGTGAAAGCTCCCTGGCTTCCTCTATCAGTTCTTTGCATTGCTGCTCTTCTAGCATGGATCACAGAATTAAATGAAACATATGCTCACAAACTATGGCTCCTTCTTTCCTTCCCATTCTTCACATACTGCCTGCTAGCGCTGTGTCTTTTTGAGGCAGATGATAATTTTATTTTTGTACATTTGAAGCATCTCACTGGTATATTAGCACTGTTGAAGCAGGTAGCAGTTAAGCTGCAGCTGCCTCGAATTGCATGTCCACAGCAGTGCAGATATTTAATAAATCTGTTAATAATGCATTCCAACCCATACTGAGAGGCTCTGGAGATTCATCAGGATTTATGCTACCTGTGGTGCTGACAAATTCCGTCAGCATTGCACACAGAGACACGCACAGAAGCAGGCATTCAATGTTAAAATATATGCATAATTTCTGATTTATAACAGCAGTGTTGTACAATAGGAGAGAACATTTTCACAGGATTATTCTCCTCCTTGAAGGGATAAATTCTTTTGACTTCTAGTCTTGTGCCATTCTGTATTCTGGCAGATGTTGTAATCAACCAGCGGCATATTCTTTTTCATGTCTTCTTGTTTGGACAGCAGTGGACGGCACAGAATTCATTAAAATGCAATAGCCAAATGCTGGTAGAATATAATGAGCCTGTGGCTCAGATGATGGCGTTTTTCATGTGAGGTTTGATATATTGCGTACATACAGAGCTGTGTATACATAGAGGAGTTTTGGTGCTGATTTCTGTCTTTCTTGGCAAACTAGGATGAAGACTGTACTCTAAAACTTAAATACAGCTAAAGAAAGCAAATCTTTGTGGATTCAAGCAGTGAGGATATATCCCCTGTGATTTTTTATAAGCAAAATTACTTTGCCACTCCCCCTGAGCTGACCAAAAGCACCGTGTCCAGGCAAGGGCTGATTTACACCCAAACTGAAGAGATTGTGGTAATGAAGCCAACATGGGCTTCAGGTAGTCATGACCATGAGCAAAGTGAGTTCACTCAGTCTGCAAAATGTTCTTGGAAATCCCCAAGCCAGTGTAGTAATGTTGTTCAGAATGAGTGTCACTGGCTTCTTCCTAGATGTCCATTACCATCTCATAGCTGGTTGAGAGGAGGAACTTTACTGAGTGGTTTCATGTCACTTAGAAAACAGTCCCTGATCCCCACTGTAGGGATGCTCTGTCATTATCTACAAGTCAAACGGTCTCATAAAGCGCTGCCTCTTTTCAAAGTATAGCAGGAGAAAAATGTAGAACATTCAGAGAGCATAACTAAATGCTGAGAAATAGGAATGTCAAGAAGGGAGATTGAATGCAGCCCTCTTGTGGCGCGTGCTTTAGAGCAAGGAAACAAATGTGTTTTGCTGGTCTGGTATTTCCTTTGCTGAGAATGACAAACTTTTAACACTGTATTTTGTGCTCTTTCATCTCAAACAAAAGAATGGCACATTTAAAAAGAAAGAAGTCAGAATGGCGAGCTTTTGCTTTTACTGGCAGGGTTTTGAGGCTGAACAAGAAGCTATGGAAAAATAAAGCAAGCTCCATAACCTGTAGCGTCCTCTGGAAGAGCCCAAGAAAGGTGAACCTGAGGAAAACTGAGGAGTGTCTTCTGGGATTTGGAATTTGGGAGCCTTTGTTTGTAACTCCAGAAATATTGCCTTCATTTTCCAAAATTCTGTCGAAGCTCTTTTACAGCTGTTATCTCAACACTGTTTGCTTAAAATGTTTGCTATCCAGAAACACAATCCTAAAATATTCCTGTTGTTTTAGTAGAAAAGTATTGGAGGTAGCTGAAAGAAATGAGAGAGGTTTGGAAATGTATACTCTGACAGCCGGTCCTCAAATCCAAATCTTATAAATACAGTAATGTGGTTTATATCTATGAGTAATCCAGAGTAAACTTCAGGAAATGGTGGCCTATACTCTGACAGCGGATTCTCAAATCCAAATCTTAGAAATGCAGGAACGTGGCTTTTGTCTGTGAGTAATCCAGAGGACGCTTTAAGAGACGGTGGTATATCAAATGTGATAGTTGGACATGCTGACATAATTAGCATCTTCTAGCTCTCAGGTTTGTTCACTTAACAAAAAGATAAAAATGACCAAACAAAAACCCACCCATAAATGTTTTTCTAATGTTCAAGCGATGTGTTTCTTCACTAACTTTTGTTACTAAATTGCACTTCTTTATAGAGCAGAAATGTCATGTTGCTATTTCCTCCCTGGAATTCACTGTGTATATCTGGTGTGGACAAAAATCAAGAGTTATCTTGAAAAGCAGCACCAGCAATGCCAGACGTATGACACTTCACAAAAGTCTTTCTCTGAATAAAACAAAGCACACTAAGAAACCAATTACAAACAAATAAGAACATGAGCAATACTCAGGTCAGGCTTTTGTCACAGAATAAACAAAGCCTATTGAGAGCTGCATGTAAAATATATTTTGTCTGCTGCTTAGCACACAGTGTAGCTAAAATGGAAAATTCTGTGGAGCCAGTATACTCTAAGCGATAGCACTAAGTGAATTGGCATTTGCAATTAGTTTTCCAGTGGTTTGGTGGCATTAATAATGCAGCAGAAGGACAGGATATCCTTCAGCTAAGTTGGTATGAAAAAACCTTTTCATTAGCATTACAATGAACTCTGAGAACCAAATATTCTTACTCGTTGGAAAAAAGGTTTGGGGAAGCAAATTTTGTGCTTGAAAATGTTTGGCGAGTATGATTATTGTCAGAAACTGTAATATAGTGTAGGGATAAAGTATCTTTCTCAGGCTGTTATTGTAATTCATAAGATGTTATTTTCAGCAGTGTTTATTATGCAAAAGAATGTCCAGAACCAGATAAATACACTTGGGAGCCTTGTTAAATAAGAATAAACCAAAGAAGTTACTTAAAGTTACAAGAGAAACAAAATGCTGACATGGGTGAGATAAATTATTCTTTCTGTTGGTTTTCCATAATAGTCTACTTTGGTCAAAAAAAAAAGAGCAGTCACTAATATAGTTGCCTATATGTGGGCAAATCTAGATGAAGATCGCAAATGTTCTGATTTATCAACTAAGGTAGGAAGAGATTGAAGAGGAGCTGATGTTTATCAGCAGAACCTTGGAGCTAAGAGAGATTAATTAGAAGCCATCAGATGCAAGTTGATGCCAGTGAGTGGACAGACGAGGAGGTAGTATGCCTTTTGATAATGCTTGTCACCACAGGGCACTTGTGTTTGTCAGAATGGTAGAATTACCTCAGCCTTCAAAACGGAGCATGCAGCTCTGCTCAAATGGAGATAACCAGCTGGCAGCCTACAGCAACTTTGGAATTTGCTGCCTTTGCCAGTGTACCCCATTCTGAATTCATAGAGTCACAGGATGGTTTGGAGTGGAAGGGACCTTAAAGATCATCTAGTTCCAACCCACCTGCCATGTGCTGTATGATGCCCAGCTACATCTGTATCAGCCAGAAATATCTTTTAGGTGAATTATTATGCATTCTGTTACACAATAGCTCAAGAGCATCCAAGTTCTTAATGTTTTCCACATACTTGGTTAGAACACTATCAGGATTTGTTTGAAGGATCTTTTCTTACAACTCCCTGCAGTAAGCACTCCAGATACACTCCCATATAGTCCTTCTTTACTCAATTATTGCGATTTGGTCCTCTGCATGTCCTGAAGCCTGGGCCTCAGGCCTGAAGGACTACTGGAAGTGGTCTCACCAGTTCTCCAGAAAAGTTAATGTTTTAATGTTTCTTCTCCCTTATGTCACTATGTCCTTGTTTCTGTCTTCATCTGAGAGTGAGGGAGGAAACTGATAACTCTGAAGTTCAAGAGAATTGAGAGAATTCAAACCTTCTCAGTCTTGTCTTTTAGATGTTTCTTCTTTCAGTTCTGTGTGCACTCACCACCATAGTCTTGCTCCAGTGCAAGTGAATTACTAGGCATTTCTGTATATAACACTCAGCTTGTTCTCCTCCTGAAAGAGAATGTAATTTGGATAGGTCCCTCTTCTCTCAAGCTTGAAAAACAATGATTTGCTACCGTCCTTCACCAAAGCCACTCCACATCGGGTACCTGTCAGAAGGACCCTTGTATATCCTCCGTGAGTCCTCCACCCAAGGCAGTCCCGGTTGTGCTGATGCCTGGCAGTTGCCCATTACAATAGCATGTGAATCCAGTGAGGAATCAGAATGATGGATCAGATTTCTTGCCACGTGGCAGACACTTGTAATAGTAACATTTCCTATTCAACTGAGATATATTTGGTTCCTTTTTTTGTTGTTCAGTATACATCATGCACCCTATATATGACATTTTGAGTGAAATTCAATTAGCAGCAATAAGAGTAAGATTGGTTGAGTTCAGAAGGTTCCCCTTGTTTACCAACAGAGGCTAGAGGTTACACAGTGGTGGCAGCTTTGGGTTGCTGCTCTGTGTTTTATAAACAGTCGTGAATAATAGGTCCTGGCTGCCAAACTTGTGTTCTGGATGACAGCCTACCAGCTGGTTGCTCTCAAAGGAATTGGCTTTGAGTGGGTTATATGCTTGAATGAGCATATCTATCAGATTTGAAGGCAGATCCATATTGAGTAAAGCTCCCAGAGGGTATGAGTACAACTCAGTGAAGGACAAGAAGATCAGTGTCAGAACCTTGAATGGTGCTATGGGCAGAGTGCAGACACCTGGGGTAAGGTGTCCAACTTCAGCTTTTCCATGAATTTTTGTCTGGGCTTCAAAATAAATGACTGTAACACCAAGTGTAGAAATGAAGACTGATTAAACCTCCACTAGCAAACAAGCAGGAGGTAGTCATCTTGTTAACCAAAGGTGAAATCTGGCCCAGAGTGTCAAGCACAAGACAGCAGATGTGAGTGGAACTAATCCCAGAACTGCAAACTGCTTTAAGCATCTTAACAGGGAGGGAAATGGCAAAATTGTTGTTATTAACCCTAGCTGTTTCCATACCTTGGTATTGCTCAGTCTCAGTGTACTGTGAGAATAGAGTCATCTTACAGGTGCTTTTGAAAATAAAATGGTTCTGTCTTATTTTATCACAAGGCAGAAATTGCTCTGCAGGAATTTCAGTGGCCTGTAGTGCAAGGTTAGGTTAAGATAACTTTAAGTGTCAATTTTGGCCTTCAGATCTCTCCCTCTCACTTGTTGAAGTTGGTGGCAAATCTCATACAGACTGTACTGGAAAGATAGTTGGATGTGTTGTTTCCCAAGGCAAGAATTGTATAATGTTGATATACAAGAATGTTTAAAATCCTTGGTGTTTCCAGTAGATATTGATATGTTTACTCTAAATTGCAGTGAAGCTTCCTCTGTGTGACTGTCTTGTAAGTCAGTATGTTGAGATAGGTAGTGTGACTTTGAGGAAAGGTAAATGAAAGGAGGTAAAAGTTAGCGTTTATCTACCTAAATGCTCATTTAACTTGATTAGGCAGGATGACTGTGAGGTTTCTCTTTAGTAACTGAAATGTGCATCCCCTTTAAGTGTAAAGCATCAGAAAAAGTAAGTATCAAAACACAGAAGAGGTGAAGATGAGTGGGAAATTGCTACTCATCTCTTGAATGGAAACTTGATGTTAATAAGATCTTCTTATGTTTCACTGTTTGAAACATAGTAAGAGTTCCAGGAACTAATTATCTGGCAATGGGTGATGACATGGAAATATATTAAATATACATAGATAGCTAACCATGAATACTTGATGCATGCAAAAGAAGAGTCTAGTTAATTTTTATGTAAATTAAGCAACATTGAAAGTGGTGATACAATAAGCAAAAACACTGGTTTGCATTTGAATAGAACAAAGCGTCAAATTTGTGCTTGAAACAGAACCTTTCTTCTTTAATTGTGTTTTGCTGGGTAGATGTTTCAATGTAAGCTTTATTCACAGTGAAAATGTGGTCTTCATAGGTATCATCTTGTCTAGAAACAATCAGACCAACTTAGCCTTTTAAAAGCTAATTTAATTTGTTACTTCGTGTCACGTCTACATTATCGCTTTTAATGATTAAAGGGTCTAGTGTTGAATCAGTGTGATAAGCAGGCACAGTTAATACCAAGATTGTATAAGGACTAACTTGTTACCAAAACTTCATTTCCCAACCAGGAAAATAGGAATGTTTAGTGTGGACTGGCCTGGCAGAGATGGGAATTCTCCAAGTGCAGGCTTAGCTGCACCGTGCTGCTTCCTTTGGGTCACAGCTCCAGCATGAATTCAGTTGAGAGGAAGCCTGGTATCTGAAAGATAGGAAACTCACCTGTGGTGGCTGGGTTTAGAAGAAAAGCTGAGGAGGCTTGAGGAAAAAGTTCAAAAAGAAGGTGCATTTATCTTTAGCCTTCTGTTGTATATTGCTTAATAGATGGCAATGCTTGTCCTGACTCTTTATGCATGGTTTATTTGTGTTGCTTGTATTGCTGCATTTCAGAACTGTCCATGGATATAAAGTTCAAACGTTGAGAGTGAGGGAGGAGGGGAGGGTATTAAAGCGATTATTAAGTGTATTTTAATATGCACTGGTAAACAAAACTCAAAAACTGTTGAAGAACAGATGCCTTTGGCACATTTCAGTGGTGAGCATACGGCTATTCAATTTTGAAATACAAATCCCAAAGCATTTAGATCAGTGCCTGTCAAATAGTTTGTCATGACAGAGGGTTCAGCTCTGAGTTACGAATTCAGTCCTATTCCTTCTTTCTAATCCACTGCTGAATTTGAATAGTTGAGTCACCAGCTCCTTCTAAGACAGGAGTCCTTGGTCTTGGTAAATACACTGCCAGAGGCACACGAGGCACAATCTTTTACCTCTATATTATACAGTGCTGTGCA
The DNA here is from genome assembly GCA_032466535.1 of Forpus xanthops. Lineage (NCBI taxonomy): Eukaryota > Metazoa > Chordata > Aves > Psittaciformes > Psittacidae > Forpus > Forpus xanthops. The sequence goes on from JASSUY010036151.1 coordinate 44,485, forward strand.
TTATGAAGGTTTGAATACCTTTGTAATGGCTGAGAATGTTAGGGTTAATTAAAAAATAAAAATTAGAAGCATTGACTGAGCTCATATTACAATGCCCCAAATAAGAACGTACCCTTATTGCAAACAGTATATGTGCACAAAGTTTGTAGATGAGACTTTATCACTTGAGCTGCAAGTCAAAATGACAAGATCCTAAGTTTTTTGCCTTAGCTTGTTTCCGAATCTGCAACTTTCACACAGAGTTCAAGTCTAAAATGAATAATTTCATTTTATAAATGTCTGAGAAAGAAAATCAGAAAAATCGTAGTGAATTAGCTTTATAGTTGTTGCTGAGCACTGCTTGTATAAATGGAAAGCTTGGTCACTGACATTACAAAATTTGAGTCTTCCTTCACAGGCCAGGTTTGGGCTTTGAACTTAAAGGTTGATGCAGACCTAACTACTTGAAGGCCTAGTGTGTTCCCTAAAGCTGAAGCCAAATTTCTTTATCATATTTCAGCATCCAGTATCATTAAATATTAAAGGACTGTTTTAATCCATTTGTCAGGAGAATGTTAATTTTATTTGGATGAAACCAACAATGGAAGCAAAATTAAAGAGAGAAAAAAACATAATGCTTGGAAAATTTGACAATCCTAAGTGAGCAAACATCACAAAGCTGTATGTGGAATCTGAGTTTGGCTTTCTTACATGTATATACAAGATGATCTGGTCGTCAGCTAAATGTGTGTCATACTCCCCACACACGCATCCTCTGCCTCATTGAGCACTCACTGAAGGAGCAACTTCTAAATATTTTGGTTTCTCTTTTTCTTCAGTGTGTGGCCCCAGGGCTGATATGCTGCACTATTCAAGCTCTTCTAAGCATCTCTACTCCTTGCTGCTTTAGTACTAGACTGCTTCTTGATCTTGAAGGAATGTAGCGCCACTATGTCTGTATTTCGCTCATACATTTGGGAAGTTGAAGCTCAGGAAGACTAAGGTCGGGTCTGCTCCTGGTTTTAGACACCTGTGGGCTTATTTTTCAGTCTTCGCATGCAGCTTACAGCTGGGGTTGCTCAAAAGCACTGTAAAACTGACCTAGAAACTTCCAGCCAGCCAAACCAGAAGATGAGAAATTAGTCTGTTTATGAAATAGGCAGAAATAGCACACAGTTCTCTTGGGTTTTACTGAGCAGGAAGATTGGTTTGAGACTCAGCTGCCTAATGTTGAACTTACCCTCTTTCCTCCCCCTTTGATCTGTTCATTGCAGACCTTTCTGGTCCTGCAGCAAATGAAGCAAAGCTCCTGCACTCTCCTGTTACACAACCCTGATTCACTGCAAGTTTGGTTCCTGGGGCAAAGTACTATATCGTCACAGAACTGAAGATAATACCCATTATATAGGCAGAGGCAACCTTAGATGTGGCATTTTCCTACATCTGAGTATTGAACTTTACAACCTAATGTTCTTCACTACTGATGCATTTTATGTTATTTTAAATGTTTTTAGACACTAAATCTACAGCTGATCATACAACAGATATTGCCGCCATCTCTCCCCAGGCTGGGTTTCTATTTTGGTTGCCAGATTCCCTTCCAGAGCTGTTAAATAGTTGTTCCATTTCCATTTGAATCAGATGGCTTCCTTCCCCATGCTGCATGGGTGGTCACACGTGGGAACAGCGAGAGTATAGCACGGTCTTTTACTCCCATGAACTGAAGGCCTGAAGTTGGGAATGCTCAGTAAGGACAGATTCTTATTATATTTCAGCTGTAAACTCCATAAAATGTTTGCTGAGCGTGTGCAAAATTAAGATTCTTCAAAGGCTCAAAGTTGCTGGCCAAATTTGGGATGTTTTCTTGGAAGCTGGCAAAGGCATAATACTGACACAAATACCATCTCCTGCCAAACTTCAAGTCCCAGTTCCAAGGCTTGGGGATGCTAGTCCTTTCCAAAGAAGAAACAGTTTGAGATTTTTTTTGGTGACTTTTTAAGTAACAAAACCAATTTTTTTTCCATAGCCTCAACCTTTGATAGAGCTGAATTGCTTCAGCTGAGATTGCGGTGCTCCTTCATCCCTTCAGAAAAATACAAGAGTCTGAGGCTGAGAGAGCCTGGGAATTTAAACCACTTCAGTCCGAGCGGTTTTAACTTGACGTTGTACATAGCAATTACAGTAGAGTCTTGTAATGAAAGGGCTAGGAAATTGTAATGTGGAGGTACTGAGCCTGCTTTATAGTAAAAGAAATTTGCTGTTGTCATCTGAGTTGTTTCATGCTAGCCTAAAACTCAGGAATTTTATTTTTAGACCAAATAACCCAGTCTGGTCTGGACATCTCCTACTTTGATTTTCTACTTGATCAGGAGAATGTGTGATATGTTGGCATTGCATTGTGCAGACTCCATCCAGCCATCTAAGGCTAGTTTGTTAGGATATCATCTTGCAATATGAAACGTTTTCATGAAAAGAATGCAGAGAACTTTTATTACTAATAACGTGTTACCCTTTATGGGTGAAGTTATTCTACTCTCTTTCAAGATGAATGCAGCTCTCACTGACTTGAGTGAAGATCTGCTGCTTTTCTGCCTGCCTGCTCTTGCGGGGCTGGATCCTCAGCTGAGGTGACTCAGTTTAGCTCTGTTGAAATATGTACAGCTTTGCCGCTGTACATCCAGTCAAGTATTTGCACTTATTTTAACTAGAATGTTTGGGTTCGCACTTGGGAGTTCAGGTTTTCATATCCCAGATGAACTTTAGTACAAATAAACCAAGAAGTGGTTCTTAAGTTGCTTTTCTTCTCAACAAGTTGCACAACTGGAGGGGATGGGGGGAATTATTAGTCCACCCAAAAGCTTTGTAACCAACCATGTAGTTTTATGTACATGTAAACCAGCAACTGCCACCGGGGGAAAATACAGGAAAAGGGTTGTTATTCAGTGGGAGAATTCTTCTGATACGATTCACCATCTGGCCTGCAAATCATTGTGTCATAGCAGTGGTCGTGGGGGGAAAGAGCCAGCCTGCAATGCCAAAGCCAGGGAGCGAGGGATGTGGATGAAGCTGTTTGTTTGATTTTGATGGTAATGGACAATGCCAGCTGCTTTAACCTAATGCAGCACGACAGTCAAACCAGTTGGCAAAAGGAAATAATTGATTCTTAACAGATACAAATAAGCACTTGACTCAGTTTGATACATCTGGAAAGACCATGGGGTGTTGATCTTCTGCCCTTTTGTGAGAGGTGGGCATCTGATGAGTCCAAGTCTCCACAAAACCTCCTCCTCGCACCTATGCATTTATTGGGCTGCAGAATCAATTGGTAAATCTGGCACATTGGCTATTTTTTGGGATACTTACTTTTCTTTCCCCAGTTGTCCAGCATCTTTGGAAATCTGGTATTTGCTGTCTCATATATGGGCAGAGGTTGCTGAGAATTTAATGGTTAATTTGTATTGATCAAGGAAAATAGCTGAATTTATTAGACGGTAGCTTGAATATTAGGTGTCAAACATTGCTGTTTTTAAATTGCTTGCATCTTGTTCATACAATTCAGTATACATGTGTAACAAGAACAGTTAAACATTTTCTTTTGTAAAATATCTTTTAAAGTTTGGAGGTGGGGTTGGTTTGATTTAAAAGCTTAACAATCGCGATATACTTGGTATAAAATAAACTCAGTAAAATACTGGTGATCTCCATTTCCAGATTAGTGTCTCTCTGAAAATGAATGTGTTAGTAATATTAAATGAAAAAAGGTATTTGATAGCACTTACAGAGCGTTATCACTTGCTTTTTGTGTTACGTTTGCTCTTTCATATACAAATATTAGGGATATTGCATGATATAATTCCTGTTCTGCTTTTTAAACAAAAGGAGGCAGAACAAAAGAAACTAAACGCTCCACTAAATGTGGCTGTTAATCCTCTATTTAAAACTACTTAACTTGAAATTAATAAGCCGGCAGTGGCTTGTGTGTTGTAATGACCATAATAAAGAAATGGCTCTGATAAAATCAAGACATGGTTTATGGCCTGCTGTACTTCATGCGAGACAGGATCATTCTAAAATGAACAATCTCCTCACCCCAGACAAACAAAACCCCTTAGACAGAAACAAAATAGTTTCTTGTACTTTAATGCGATTGTTTGGTAGCTCTACCAGCAGTTGCAGTTTTAGTGATGTTTATGCAAGAGATTGCATAATGGCAATTTAACACTGGAACACTCTAAAATGAGCTGTAAAAGCTGAACCTCTGGGTGCAGCCAACTTCAGAGACACAATGGAAGCCTGCCTACCACTGCTACGGGAGCACGCGCCTTCTTCTTGACCATCCCGAGAGTTTAAGTAAGCAGAAGAATTTGCAGAAGGTTGTTAAAATCTTCAAACTTGAACAATCTGCTCTAGTGGAAGGTGTCCCTGCCTAAGGCAGAGGGTTGGAACTGGATGAGCTTTAAGGTCCATTCCAGCCCAAACTGTGCTGTGATTCTGTGATTTGAAGAGTAATTACTTGTCTCTGTAACACCAAATCTTTCACCTGTGGTAACTGTTCTGGAAAGGTAAGAAATCAGTTCATTTTGTGCTGACTGCTGTAGCTTCTCTGAGAACATCTGATGAATTGAAACTCCTGAGGAAATACGCAGGCAGTCATAATAAGTGAATATAGAAACAAATGTGGGGTTTGGAAGACAACAAAAGACATGCTAACTCATCCTTGTAAAGCACTGATAACCTTCTTGTCCTCTCAATTGCCAGAAAAAGCATCACTTGTTTGTTTTTCTTCTGTGGCTGGATCTTGAAATTCAAAGCCTAAGCCAGGGAAGGGTTTCCTTTAAAACATATGTCTTTAAAGGTCCTGTAATCCGTCAGAGGTTTTGATACTGTTTCTCAGATGTAGATTTGTTTGGGAACCTGACTTTATGCCAGTTTCAATTCTGGTTAGCCTCCCATCCCCTTTTTTCTCTCTCGTTTTCCTGCAGAGGGAACATGTAAGTGTTTGGTTGAGTTAAAGCTTCTATTTGGTGGTTTCTTGAGTTAGGTCTTGCTTCCCCTGTGCTCTCACTCCACCCAACTTTTTCTTCATGACTCACACTAATTTGTAGGTATTAGAAGTTTTGGGATCTACACATTCTCCCTTTGCCACCACTGACTTTCTTCCAGGACTGATTTGAATCAGTAATGGAGCCTATCTGTGAGGCCCTCTGCAAATCACGGCTGGGTCTCCACCGCTTAGTAACTCACGTAGTCTGGCTCCAGAGGAGGGCCATGAGGATGATCAGGGCTGGAGTGCCTCCCGTATGAAGACAGGCTGCAAAAGTTGGGGCTGTTCAGCCTGGAGAAGAGAAGGCTGCGTGGAGACCTCATAGCAGCCTT
>JASSUY010036152.1:14454-25074 GCA_032466535.1 Forpus xanthops
AGGTTAATTTTCAACTTGTGGATTAATTTTATGCATCACTTGTGTAGAATATCGTACCTGAACCTAAATTTGATATGATCATTATGATGTTCTTAAATTACTAATTTTCACTTCAGAAATTCATTCAAATGAGTGCTGATCTAGAATGCAAACCTTGAAAACTATCAGCACACCACTGTGTGGCATGCTCCACTTAGAAACAGATGGGCTTAGTACTGGGAAGTGCTTTTCCAAAAGAGTCTTTGTTAGCTCTCTGTCACTTGCAGTAGAAATTGTTTTCAAATCAACTTTACCTAAGGGTAAAACATACTCTGAAGACAAAATACTTTGTGCTAGCCTCTAGTGATACAGAAACATCATGTCAGAAAGCCGTGCCATTTTCTCACAAATGAAACTATCAGTTTCAAAACAACTTTTGTGGCACAGAGCTTAAACATTGTTATTTGTTCAGTCAGTACAACACTAAACGCGATGCCTATCTCTGTCCCTGCCTGCTGCACAACTATAAGCTTGTGCCTCAGTTTCTTCCTCAAAAAAGCATTTACACATTTTAAATCTTCATGGAGTCTTGTTATTTGCTGCTCCCCTTGAGAATACATGGAAGACGTGTATCATCTGGATTCAGAAAAGACATAATTTGCTGTTACTACATCTGGGAAATACAAAATTGGATCTGCCTATATAATTTCTTACAGCTTACAATCCTAATGGTTCTCCCTGAAGATAATAAAACATTGCAGTGGTTTTCTAGCATTTTCATAAAGACTGTATCCCAAAGTGACTTACACAGTTCAACAACAACCAGCAGAAACAGAAAGCAAGTCTGACTTTCTGGATGAGAGAGAAGCAGTGTTTGTCTGCAGGTGACCTTCAAAGTAAAGCCAGTAAAGTGGTGAAAAGTAAAACAGGAATTTTATGTGGCAAGATCTGTAGAAAAAACTTTCTTACATCTCAGAAGTGATGAAATTGTAGCAGTGATAGAGGAGAATGGTGTTGAACTAGTGAAAATAGGATCAGTGAACAGAAAAGATACAAGAAGTTGTAGACTGAAGGAAGTTCAAAGAGGTTTAAAATAATTAGTGCAACTGCAAAGTAGATTACAAACTAAACAGACTTTATGGGAGAGATAAATACATGAGATGCCTACCAGCACACATCACTCTAACTAATTTGCTAATATATTATTTTTATCTTTTGCATCACTTTCCTGCAGGAGAATTCCTGTTTGGTATTTGCCATCACTGTGTAACTGCTCTAAAGTTAACAAAAGTTGATCCTATTTACACAGCGGCTATATTGGTACCACAGCCTAGCTGCTGCTTCTATAATATTTTATCAAAAACCCCAAAACAACCACCATAACACCTCCCTCAGTTTCGGTCATATTTATAAATGCATTTTAGGGTACTGACATCTTCCACTGGAGCAGCTGTGTAGAGAATTGAAAATCTCAATCAGCCCAAACTCCATGATTCTGCAGCTACAAAGGATGGCAAAAATGCTCCAAATAAAACATACTGGAGAGCAAACAAAAAGGTGATGTAGCAGAACCATTCATCTTCTGTTGAGTACCAATATGTGCAGTAGCCCTCTCTGCCTTTCCTTTAAGAGTGTTTTTCAAGTTGGGCATGACCTTTTATTTGCCTGTATTTGGAATGTTTTAGACTGCTCACATAAAGTAACCTGGATACACTTCTAATACTCTCATGAAATTTGAAATGGATTTCCAAAGAGTTTGCCTGCACAAATGTCTTCCTTGACAGTCTTAAAGACTTTTTATTCTGTCATTAATGAACTATTTTACATCTGTTTTAATTCTTTTTCTTGTTATTGGAAGGCCCTACAAAACTGTGCAACTAGATGATGTCAGTGTATATACCTTTACACACCCAGATGCACTTGTCAGAAAACAGTTTATCTACCCTCAAGACAAGATCACTCTCAATAGCACTACTGGTGAAATGTGAAAAAAGTTAAACTACAAAGTAACTAGAAAGGGGTGATCCTGTTACATATGACAAGTGATGACACTCCCACCAACACACTTCTTGTACAAATGTTTAGCACACATGAATATTGCCATAGGCTGAAACTCTGCTTTTCTTAAGCCAGAATCATAGAATAGTTAGGGTTGGAAAAGACCTTAAGATCATGAAGTTCCAACCCTCCTGCCATGGGCAGGGATATCTCACACTAGACCATGTCGCCCAAGGCTCTGTCCAACCTGGCCTTGAACCCTGCTTGTAATGGGGCATTTGCTACTTCTTCTGGCAACCTGTTCCAGTGCCTCTCACAAAGTTATAGGGCTTAGACTGGTATCATCTCTCCCTTTGGGCGTAGGAAATTACTGTTTATATGTATGCATAAATAGAAAAGGAACCACTGTACAGTACCAAAGAACAAGATAAAACTACTGGTTTTTGTTATCCCATCTCTAGGCAGAGATAAGTGACTCAGTTTCCTACTCAGCCTTCTAGAATCAACAGCAGACCTGGGAAGTGGCCGCAACTGTGGAGCCAGTCAAAAATTTGGCTTGCTGCAGACGCCATGATATAGAATTTAATGTCTCTTCAAGCCAAACTTGAGTTTGTCTCCAGAAAATTACCCAAGGCTTTATTAAGATTATTCAAAAAATCCTTCCCATCTGTATCAGAGTGAGCCCCCACCCTTAGTTGACAAACTGAAAGTGGTTGTGAGACAGTTATACTTACAGCTAAGTCCTTCAGGTGTATGCAAGGTATCAGATCTGCCTTTTTTCCCCTCGTCAATCCATTTTGTGTGTTAAGCTAGGGAAAAGGTGAATTGGTTTGGTTTGGATGCTAAAGCATGTAAGTCAGTCTGAAGGCTAGGTGTCTCAGAAACATGGTACCCTTGTGAGTTCTTTGGTATGCTTCACCTAGACCTCATCTGTCTTGAACACTATTTAAATGATCTGCAACAACAGTATAGGAAATATCTGTTTGAGTCTGAGACCCTTGTCTTGATCCACCTAGGGCTTTCAAAAGCAGGAAGATTAACTTTCAGCTGACTTGTGGTTTTGTTGCTCCAAAAGGAGTTCTTTACACAAAGTCATCTATTGTTTCTCCTCCTTTCAGATGAACAGAGCATTCTGCCTTGTGGCAGAAAAGAACTACAGTGTGGTAACAGGCTCTGCCTCTTAAGCTGGTTGCTCTGTCCCTATAAGAAGGACTGTGAAAGAGACTACATGTCTGTCAAACTGACATGCTCAAGTAAGTTACCCTTCACTTCACTAAATTGTGACACAACAGCCTACAAATGTGAATCCATTTGCTTACCAAATCAGTTTTTGTAGCAATGTACTGTTCTAAGCATTACGTTTTATCTGGTTTTGCTGTTGCAAGGATATAGATATTTAGACATTTATTTATTCATATCTCTAAATCATTTATACTTCATGCTGATTCCAAGTAGATTAGTAGACAAATATCTGCAGTAGTGGGAAGAGGAGATTTGGTTGAGCTCAACATGCGTTAAGCTAATGCATTGTGAAAGCTGCTGCTCTGAAACACCAGTTGAGGGGGACAAGAAAAATAAAGAAAGGGCCTAAAAAAGGCAGTTACCATTGCCAGAAACAATTAGACACTGTCAGCTCTGCGGAGCAGTGACTGCTGGCTGAGCACTCTGCATTTGGAAATATTAATGTGAATCAACAAATTGCTAGCTGATTAAAATAATGTTTGGGCAGCAGAGAAGAAAGAATCACTGTCAGGTCAGAGAATGTATTTAAAGGAGTTACAGGGTAGCTTTAATAAACAGTGGAGATAGTTTGGCTGTTTGTTTTAGAACCAGATTTGTTGCAGATACACAGAAAGTGGGTTATAATCTCAACAACTGCTGTTTTCTGTAACACTTGGTGATATAACCATCTCAGCTTTTTCTGTTCTTACTTTTTGCTTGTTACATTTAATTGCTAATGTCAAGCTACAGTTTTATCTCAAACCTTCCTTGTAACATACCCATTTGGTAACTAGCAACATCTAAGAGGACAAATGATTTAATGACTTTTAGACCTCAATGCTGCACTATAAACAGAACTGATGACCTACTGCTGTCACTAATTACTTGCCAGAAATATTTCCAGACTTGGGGTTTTTAGTTAACAAAAGAATGTACACTGAAGAACATAGCTGAAATCTTGCAAAAAGACCACAAGTTACTATAAGGAGAGCAGACTGACTGCTAATAGCAGATGAAAGTAAACCAGATGAGTTTCAGGAGTGTGCCAAGTACAGTTCATCCTCTAATGAGCATTCAGATGCATGGAAGCAAGATAGCACTAATCCAAACTAAAACTCTCTGGAACATGCATGGTGTAGACAACAAGCTGCCTTACCTGCTTCATCTTACTGGTCTCTGCTTGTGACAACCTACCTTTCCAGTGGAGTTCAAGCACTTACAACACAAGAATTCTGTAGAATTGATCACAGTCCATTAAGTAGAACAAAATACAGGTCAGATCTGTGGAGCACAAAAGATTCGGAGTTTATAATTGAGAATTCAGAAGGGCTATGGCTAACATGCATGGGAGACCACACATAACCTGAATTTAGCTGAGACTTCAGGTTTTTATGTTCTTAATTCCTATTCTAAGCAGCAGAGATTAGACTAGGCATATGGTTTATTTTTTTTCTCTGAGGAAACATATTTGGTGTGGTTGTGAAAAGTTTAATGGGAGCACGTAATTTTTGATGACATTGTGTCCTGCCCAGACCACATGAAATCCTTTCAGCAACTTACAGACACTATGAATTATTTTCTGCCCTTCTAAAAAGGTGTGCATAAAGTAGTGAATGGCAACAAATTCTTTTTAATATATGTAAACATTTTTTTTTCTAAATGTAAAACTCTCAATGCTAATACGAAAAAAAAAAACAGAACAGCTGACAATAACAGAGTCAAGTAGTCACATGTTTGCTTTGAAAATGTTAGAGTAGTTGAGAGCTCAGATACACAAAATGAACAGATCATTTGCAATGGTTACAGTGCATACAAAGCAGAAATTGCCTGGAGGAAAAATTCATTATTTTTCAATGGAAAGTCTGATTTACTCTTCACAGATGAACCTGAGAGCAGAGTGTCATCCAGCGAGGTACTACCATCTGTCACTTCATATATACTTCACAGACACATAAATGGTTCAGACAAGATGAGTGCCAAAGCACCTCTATCATGTGTTGGTTTTGCTGAATAATAGCAAGACCTAGAAAATCAGCATCAACAGAAAATCTCTACAGAATGACGAGGCAATTAGATCTGGTGTACTGTCTCATTCTGTGTCATACTCTTCAGACTAGCGCTGCTACGCAGTAAAAACAGGCCAGGAACAGGTAGAATTTAAAAGCTGACAGTTGTATTTCCATATGTAGTTTGCATTCGCATCGTGTCTGAACATGACATGGCTAAATGAGCACATTAAAAAGTACTTGAGTAGAATTAAAAAAAAAATCACTTTGTGACTCCTCTATAGGTACATTTTGTAGTAAGTATATAAGGGTCTGTGTGAATATACAGAAATACATATGTATCATCTTTACTCTTTTTCTTTCCGTATATGTCCAAGATAAAGGCACTCCATTTGAGTTATTGTTATTTCCAAATTTCTACTTTTATAATACAAAACATTTATCCTATAAGTTAGAAAATACTTCTGGTCATTCTGTCTATTTCAATCTAATACATTTTAGAATTTCCTGGCAGAAATTCCAAGAACTTGTGATGCCCATTGAAAGCAAGAGTCATTTAAAGTACTCCACCCTTGAGCTATAAAGTATGAAGGAAAATGCCAGGCTTTTACATATCAGTTACCATTATCCTTTCTTATCTTAAAATTGATATATTTACTTTACACTTAGTGGCATCAGTGTTCAGAAATCTGATATTCTTTTTATTTTGGCCAAGAAAAACTTCATCTACTTCATATGAAATTCATAAATAATAAAAAAACAGGTACTGAGAAGGAAGTGTAGTTCCTTATTGCATGTTTTTCTGTTAAAGCAGTAGTAATAGACATCTTTAAAGCCTTTCTCAATCATATTTATTATTTTGTGTGTTCTTGGACAATTTGTCACACTGTTTAAGGAAATTGATTAAAAATACAAATAGATCTATCTTTTTTTGATGTTTTCAGAGACATGGGGATTGCCATTTTTTTTAATTGAAAAGGATTTTTTACGTATATATGAAAATAGTAGAAATTTACTTTCACTGATCATTTCAAAAACCTAAGAAGCTTCTGATAAGTGGCATTAAGTCACTTAAAGTCACTTACAGTTTTAACAACAGGTGAGTGTAGCATACTATAAAGCTACAACTATCAAAACTAACCCTAGTAGAAAATGTATAGTAGTCATCTCCTTGCATATGTTCCCCACACTCACACAAATTCCCAATGAAAATTTTGACTTTCTGCTAAATGTCTGTTTCTTCAAGGACAAAAGCTGAAGTAATATTTTCTGAGTCAAAATTCTGTTAGTCAGCAGTGTCATCACTAGTATGTATATTTATGCATCCACATTACTAACATGCAGTAGAGCTTATTACTATCTGTAGTTATGATGAATTAACTGGAAAGGCAGAGGAAAAAGACAGCTGTTGGCTGGGCCTGTTTTAAGCTCAAACAAAAGCTGTAGTCCAAATTAGTATCATGCAATATGGTCTGCCTTGCCTAAAAAAAGCCTCAATGGATGCTAAGCTAATGTTTTGAAATGAGTTTCCATTGGGGTGGAAGTTTATCATTCTCATCATAAATCATAATGTAGAACTAACATACAGACCAGCTCTTTCTTCCAGGGCAAGTTCTGTTAAAGATCGTGCCATCACAGCTGCTCACCTCCATCCACTAACTATAAGAATCATCCTTGTAAACCAGTTGATAGAGTGCTTAAAATGAGTGCTCCCTAATCTGTGCTAAAGACAACACTAGCTGGAGAGGTTAGCTTTATATTTAATTAGAGGGGGTTGAATCAGCTCAGATTTTTCAGAAGCTTATTAGGAAGTTTTATATGAGTCTTAAGAATTACATGGACAGTAATACCTAGCAAAAGGAGAAAACAATAAAAGAAGATGGTGGTATCTTCTTAAGCATCTGTTCTGGTTAAAGTGTAGCTTATTGGAAGCTTGACCCCAAGAAAGTAGGCTCGAGATGAGTTCTGGAGCCTAGAAATTCCTGAGTGCAGGAGTTCCTGTTGTCTGTATAGAGGTCCTTTCTATATATTGTACTATATAGAGAACTGTTCATAAATGCTGTTCAGATCACAATCCCTGCTTCTAATGGAAGGATTAAGCAGACAAGCATATTGCACAGTACTCAACAGGACAGCAAATGAACCCTCTGAGTCTACTCACAAGACTTTTCCATGCAATTAGCCAAGCACTTTTGTGATTGGTTCAATTAATTTCATTGCCAAGCAGCTGGTGATACTGTCACATAGTATGCAGATGTCTGTTTCTTAAATTCATTATATGGAATGTTTTCCAAAGTCCAGAAATACTTCTAATGCTGATAACATGCTTTACAGTGTTATTTTGCTTAGCTCCTTACATTTAAATTTTGTTCCACTTCTTTCACCCACCTCTGGCTTTCTAGAAACCCAAGGTACCTTTCAGTAAAGCTGAAAGAGCAGTAACAATACTATTTCTATAGAATACCTAGTGTTTATGCAGCACATAGACCATAAAGAACGCACATACATTTTGTAGCCATGTCAAAAAAGGTGTACAATAATTTTACTTTCAAACATACCCCAACATGCATCAAACTGTAAAGTTAGAACCTCTTCAGATACTTCTGTTAAGCAGTTCAAAAAACAGTTCACCCCCCAGTAAGTACCCACAGTCAGGACTTAGGTACTTAATTGTTTCTACTGACAGGCAAGTCTGTTACCAGCATTTGGGACTGCAGAAAGTTTGGTGGACTGCAGCTATGCAGATTCCCAGGGAGGCTGATCACATACAACTTCATTTGGCAAAGCTGGAATAAAACAGCAATTCAGCCTTAGCTATCAACTAATACAACAGGACAGTCACCCAGAACCACCAGGATAAAATATAGCCACCAAAGTAAAAAGAAGGGATGTCTTTGCTATTGCCCCAAGAAAATTATTGCATCGATCTAAAAACTGGTCAATCATTCCTGTCAACACTAGAGTTCTTAAAAACGCATCATAGAAGCACATGGTTTTTTGCTTTGAACTGAACTGGTTCCTCTCTGATGCAACATAGGTTTAAACTAGCAGCTCTGGTGTGACTGACTATTCATTCCTTGAACAAACACACCACTTCAGGTTATAGAATCCAGCATGAAGGAAGGTTGTGCTTCTTGCACAAAAACAAAAGGCTTTTCTATGGTGTACACATCAGAAGTTTGTCCAACTTTTTTTTTTTTTTTTTTTTTGTCTGAGAAAGCCTTTTATTATTTAAACAGAGAAATAAATGGCCAAGTTCCTCAGTTTGTTACATGTGCTCACTATGCCCATGCATTCATTATTGTCAGCAGCTAAGTGGAATACACGAGATCTGCTTCTTAAAACACTTGACCGTACATCAACCACAGAAGCAGACTAATGATAGAGTGAAAGGGAGCTAACTTTAAAAATCAACTCCTGCCCCTGTGTCATTAATGCCTAACCTAATATTTAAGATTCACGTACTTAGGCAGTGGGAGGGAATAAAATGAGAACCTTTTGTTCCAGCATTCATAAAATCAGACACAATTGTGTCTATAATGGGAGCTCCCTGTACCAGTAACCACTACCATATGGTCTCAGTAGTCATTTAGAATAAGACAATTCTTGGTATCAGATATGCAGGTTAGCGGGATCTCAGAAATGGAAAGGGCAAAGGAAAAAGAGTTGCTAAGAAAAGGATTTAGAAATAAATACCTAGGAAGGGGAAAACCAAAAGTGGAACTCTTTCTCAACAATATTACAACAGTTTCACAATCATGTAGCTCACTGAATTCTCTGGTGGCCCACTGTTGTAAGACAAGAATGGGGCCATGATATTTTGAGGATATCTACCACTATTGTGGGCACTCTATTCACACTGGAAGTCTTGACATCATTACTTGTCCAGGTATGAGCAAATGTCAGAGACATTCAATGTTTCCTGTTTAAGACAGTGAGAAAGATTCCAGAGGGCTTACACACAGAATGATGATTCTAAAGGAAAGACAGACTACAGTAATTCATAGGCATGTACAGGAAAAACTTTGCAGCTAGCCACAATAAAGTCAATTTTCAGGGAAGGGAAGGGAATAGAGGAAATCTTGGATGCCCTAAATCAACATGCACAGTATCTGCTGATGTTTTACTCTCCATAGTTATCTTGGCTTTCAGAGACAAAATAGTTACTTCCTTAGCTTACTCTGAGAGCTTAATTTTTTGCATTTAAGAAGCAAAACAGTGACAGAAACGAATTTTATCTAATATGCAGCTACCACGAAATTCAGCCTAATGGGAAAGCACATGAACTATTTGAAGTGTTTTCCAGTATATTTGCCTGTTCCTTCTTGTACTGGTCAACCAGAATCACCATTTGAAAAAAATGCATTTTTGTCTTTCTCACTCTTCCTCCACCTCTCTCTTTCTTGTGCTCTCTTAACTTGAGTGATGATTTTTTGCTGTTAAATCCTTTTGAATGAGAAATAGAACCAGTGCTAAGTCCTAACAAAAGTATTGTATTGCATGTACTCAAGGGAAGCTGTCCTGAGAAGCAATGCATGGATTGCTTCCAGTTGAGAAAACAAGCTAATATTTCCCTTGCTGCAAGAGAGAATCAAATGTATTATCATTGCTCAAGGGTTAACCATATATCATTTCTGAGAACATGCACTCAGCAAAATAGTGTTGGCCTGTAGCACTTCAGATATACTTGCCTTCATCTCCTTTTTCCAGTCTTCTAGCACAGAAGCTTATAAGTATATGAAGATTTTAGTTATCTTTTAGTGTCTCAACTTACCTGGACACTTTCCTGAAATCATGAGAAATTAGTATTAAGACTAAAATTCTGCTTCATATTTAAACTACATTTTAATTGGAACCAAAGAATTTGCCCCACTGAAGCTAGAGGGTCAGAACCTGTGCAGTCCTTGCTCCAAGGGTTACATGACTGGAGTCTTTTGTACCAAAGAACTCAGGTGTCTTTTATGTCACTTGACACTTCTCTGTTTATTATTGAAGTAATTAAACACTGCACAAAACCTTAAAATAACTCTGTCATGGAGACTCTACTCAAGGCTCATATTAACCAGAGCCAGGTTTATGTTTGTTCTAAAAGATGCATCTACACAGGTTGCCTTTCTATCAAGTACCACAGGCCATTTGGATTAATAATCTCCATCACTCTCTATGCAGTTTCTTTACATAAAATCACATAAAAAAATATAAAATATCAAATCCTGCCTAATGGAAGTTCTCTCTAGTGAATCCTACCTAGAGTCAGCCAGGTTGGTTAACATAATCTCGTCATGAGACTGTTGAGGAAAGTATTTTAAAGTACTGTCCAGACTCTGATGTTGAACACTTCCTGTCAGAAAAGCAGATTTCAAGGGAGGCATAGTACTGTTATTTTAAACAGCTATGAACATAACAGCGCTTGAGA
>JASSUY010036153.1:0-17162 GCA_032466535.1 Forpus xanthops
GGCCCACCAAGCAGTGTACCCCCTCACCTGATACCAAGCCTGACCACACAGCACCCCCCCCTCTGCACCCTTCCAGGTCTCCGCTCTTCATTCTACATCCTGCGCATGATGTGCTATGGTATGGAATACCTCTTTGGTCAGTTTGGGTCAGGTGTCCTGTCTCTGCTTCCTCACGGCTTCACCTCCTCCCTGGCAGAGCATGAGACTCAGAAAGTCCTTGATCAGACAAAACATTCTAAGCCATAACTATAAGCACTGGTGTTATCAGCGCTGTTCCCAAGCCCAAAATCAAAACCGCAGTGCTGCACCAGCTACTACGAAAGAGAAAAAAATAACTGCTGCTGCTGAACCTATGACAAAAGGCATAAGGGGAGAAGGATGATAAAGAGAAGAAAAATTAAATCACTGCAAAAGAACTGGTTAAAATAATAAAAATATGAGCCCAAGATGGAGAAAGAGGGCAGTGAAAGAGGAAGAACTGGGAACAGAACTGAGAAAACTGCTATCCTTAAACCATCTGAACACAAGCCACAGGTACCCATTTACTCACACTGAGTTTGGAAGGAGCCAAAGGTCCTCATGGTAAAACTAATATGACAATTTGATGACACCTCTTAAGCCAAAACTGAATACTCCAGCCAGCAGAAGAAAGAAGCACTGTCAGCAACACCACACTCATATACCCTGTTCTCAAAGTTGTGTTCAATCTTCCTCCTTTTACTGATAATTATTCAGATCAAGATCATGAAACTGAGGTTATAAACTGACACCTATAAATGGGGAGATAACTTTAGAGCATTTAATATTGCTCAGGAATTATGATTCTTTATTTCTCCCATCTGCACCTCAGTTCCGCATATCCCTTGTGTGCCAGTAGGTTTGATAAAGTAACTTCCTACTTTTGACATGCAGAGAGGGAGATTTTGGCCTACTGTTTTGGGTTTTATTGATGACATTCATTATCAAGGCCCCTGTCCCATAGCTCTTATTTTGTGCTATTATCTAGTTTGAAGAAGCTATAAAGTAGGATTTATTTTGCTTAACTTCTAAGAACTAAAATAATTAAGTTTTTTATTTCATTCCATTTTCATGAGCAGTCAGGAATATTGTTTGAGAGCATCTACTTCAGATTTTATCCCTTGAGTTAATTGGCTTAATTTGAACAAACTTAACACACTGCTTAAGGGCTAGGTTTAATCTCTAAATACTCTTTCCAGACCAGTAAAGCCGGCAGTTTAGCCTAAGGCTCTGTCTTGAGCAACAGATGTCCCTTCCTAACAGTGACATTCAAAGAACAAGCTCTATTGCCATTGGAGTTGGCTTCAGATACCCCTTGATGAGCCAGTGTTACCTGTCCATTTCAGCCCACTCCACCAATTTCAGCTTTACCACAAATTGCTGTATTTCTAAGGGGATAGCAAATCCATCCAAAGTAGGCGTCTTTATTTGAACCACAGCCACTACAGCAAAAGGATCTCCAAAAGCTCACAAGTCCTAACACAGCTCCCCAACTAAGCCTAACTGGTACCACCACAGCAAAACATCAGTTACAAGAGATAGGCAAGACATATCGACCAAGTTAAGAGGAACAATTTCTTCTGTTTAAAAGTCAGCATTCAGAGTGCTCAAGTGTTAATTCAGTTTACCTGGGGGCTGCACAAGGCTTTGAGTTCCGTATGGTGACATTAGAGCACAGCTGAAAGGAGTTGACAGACCACCACACTGTCCTTCTAATCTGGAGTCTCAAATAGGTTGTGATAATGTCCAAAGTGGATATAGAGCCATCCTTTAATCTCAACTCTAAGTAAGTCAAAGAATAATATTTAAGCATACAAGGATAGACACAGGTATAAATGCAGATGGTTTAGATACCATGTAACTTTCATAGGCAGAACAGAATAAGGAACAAAGTCTGTTTAGGATACCATAACACAGCAGTCAGGCTGTGTCAGTGTAGCATTAGACAAGCTAATTGGAGTTTGAATGGCCAGGAAATGCTAGAAAATCCAAGCAGAGATAAACCGGGGGGTTTAGGCCAGCAAATAAGAAAGAAGACTGTCTTTTGAATAGTAACTAACAGAAATCCTTTTTACCTTACTTAGAATTATTTAAAATGGTAAGACTGTACTTGATTAAGTTTTCTTTCTGTAGTAGCAATCAAGTAACTTAAGGAAGGGCCAGGCAACAGCATTCACCTACCCTCAGGCCAATATTTGTCCAGAAGTTTCTACGTGAAGAGATCCAAATTCTTCTCAAAATATAACTGCTTCATTTGATAACATTTCCAACATACCAGGTGAATATTAGTGTTCTTCATGATAATCCTTCCTATGGATTTTAAGTACTTATCCCATTTACATTTATTTTACTTCCTATTTAGTATCCCCTCACTTTCTGTGGATGCTTCCCATCACAGCAGCATGAGATCCTGCCATGTTTTGCAGTGTGGCATTGCTCATTTCTTGCTGTATGATTAGGTGGTCAGATACTATCCCTTCCATCTGTTATCATGACAGCCCAGTCATCTTGGGGAGGCTTCCTGGAACTTCCTTGCACTTCACACACAATGGTGTCAAACAACAATTACATCAGTTAATAGCATCTACAACACACCATTTCCAAAAGCATTCAGTGAAGACTCTGATCTGCAGAGGATAAAGACAGAGCCTAATGCTCATACACCAAACAAATCACATGGTGTATGTGTAGGCTAAGTAGCTGAAAGGCTCTCTAGCCTGCCAGATTTCACATCCACTGGATGGCTTAGGGGGACACACAGTAGCCACCAAATCTGACCTACACCCAGTAAGTGTCAGCTTGGATTGGAGAGCAGGCAAGAGCCTGGAAAAGAGAAATGAATGTTGCTGCTGCCTGACTCTGTCAAAAGTTTTTTTTTTATGGAGTTTTTCTCTTGGGGAGATGTGATCTTAGAAGAACAGAAGATGCTTAGGAGTATTTTCAAACATAAAGCAACAGGCAGATGCAAAGGCTGTCAGGGAGGGAACCAGGGAAGGGGAAATGAGATGAGTTCAGATAGGAAATGGGATATGTGAAAGGTAGGAAAGATCAGAGGACTCACACAAAGGACAGAGAGGCAGATCTGGGCAATAAGAGGTTAAAACCAATGTGAGGGTAGGGAGCCAAGAAAGGTATGCAGTATAACAGCATAGCAATGCTCATGCTCTATTTTCCTCTAATAGGTGAGCTGAGGATGGGGTTTTCTTGCACCAGCTGGGACCTCAGTGTCCTTGAATCCCAGGAGGTTTCTGTTCACTTTTGCAAGCAGGGCTTGGAAAAGCGCAGCCATGTGATGGTGCCTTTTCTTTCATTCTGTATGTGTCCAGAAGTGTATGTGCCCACACTCCTCCAAGATTCCTTCCTACACACATGATCAACTAAACCATATTTCCAATTCGGGTCTTAATCACCAGCATTTACCCTATTGCACATCTCTGTTTGGAAGGAAAGCACCAGCTGAACTCCTCTAGCCTACGATGAGTCAGCTCTCAGGGGCAGGGCAGGGAGCACGAGATGGAGCTGCATCAAGTAGTTAGTTACCATTACCTCCTTATAGCAAAATAGGAAGGACTTTCTAACAGTGTGCTGGAGAAACTAGTCTGTGGGGGATTGTGGCATCCATTTCATCACCAGTAGTGTATAAAGAGAAGAGGGTGGAAAACCACTTGGAAATACATGAACTGAAAATATGGATGGCAATTACAGCTCCCCCTATAATCCTAACTCTTACAAATAATGTTTTCATTCCTGCCAGAGAGAAGGAGGGACTGAAACGCAAAGTGAAGAACTAAGGCTGGTTGATGGGACTTTCCAATTCAGGAAAATCAGAAACTGGTAAATGAACGTAAATCCACATAAAACTTTGATTCCATTTAGTCTGAAGGATGACTCCGCATTCACTTATAACTTCATTGTGACTCTGCTTTTGAAGTGAACTGATCATGAGCCAAAATTAGTCCTGTAGGCTACCACTTTCTGCATAGACAGAGCTGCGCAGCTGCTAAGCTGTATAGCCCTCAACCCCTCTGAGAGCCCTGCAGCCTTTAGCAGCAAATTCTACTTGCTGCTGCACTTCCCCTCACTGTAATTACACTGGCAGCCTGTGATCACCTCCCACTGAACTGCTGGCAGTCCCCTGGCCAGAAAAGCAGTGCTGTGGCCTTCTATTGACACAACAGAAGCAATGAAATTTGAAGGTACACCAGTTCTCTTCATTCACCCAGGAGTCAGGCAGAGAGCTGTGGCTTCCCCAGAACAGTTCAAATGGGATCACTCCAAAGTATCTACTCACTATGCAATGCAACTGCCACTAATGCTGCAAATGCAGCTGGTGCGCTTGTCCCTGCCAGGTTCAGGGATGCCAAATCACATTTGCATGTCTATGTGCCTTAATGCTTTGCTACTGGGCTTACAGAAAGGTAGTATTTGCAGGAATGAACCTTCTGGGTGTACCCAAGCTTACCGAGACTTGGGCAGTGACAGCAAAGTTGCTTACTGTTCAATCTAATTTGAAACCTGCTGTAAAAGAGCATTGTGAAAAGTTTTATTCACACACCCAGCTTGTGAGTTCGTAGTCTGTGTAGGACCTAATATATGGAGGGAATAGAGTAGAGAAGTGAAGAACCAGATAAATGGCAATGAAGTCTGAAATGCAGTTAGATGTTTCATACACAAAGAAGGCATTTGTGCCAAATTAACTTTCTTGGAACAGTCTTTCCCTGACACAGCACACGTCACTCTGATCACCTGGAGAGAAGGTTGAGATGTATATTATTTCTAAATCAAATTAGGAAGAATAGTTTAAGTACAATTTACATTTGTATTGCAGAAGAAATGGCTGGAGACATTTTACCATCTGAAAGCCATATGAACCGGGGTTGACAATTGCTGCTCTTGCAAAGTGCTCACCGTATGATGCACCAGCAGTTGCTACCCTGGCAGAGGGTGTCGATGTGCTGCCACAAGGCAAGGGATTCCGTCACTGAATATCCCACTGTCCCAAGCATCATCCGTGGTGGAAGATGGCAGCAGTGGTAGTTTTTACATTAGAAGCACAGCACCAGTTTCCTGAGGGAATAGTGGGGAATCAGAACCAAATGCCTCCATCCTGAGCTTTTGTAAATAAAGACTCCTCTTTCCCTATAAACCCTTTAAGAAGTATTTCTATTCCCATGATAGCCCCTTTCTCTGTTCAGATGCACTGTGTGATTTCTGTGTTGTGACTCACAGTGCTGGGCACTGCGTGTCAGGTCACGTTAAGCTAAAGGAGTGGCCTGCAGCAGAAAGGCTCGGTGCGATTCCCAATAAACTGTCAGCAGAGTGGAAAACAACAGTTGCCCATAATCTGAATTTAATGCCAGCTCATCACGGAAACTTTATGTGACAGCTTGATGTGCCCAAGAGCTTGCTCAGATAGATGCCTGCGTCCTTAGAAATGCAGTCCACTGGTCTGTGCTGCCCACACAGCTTGCTGGACATTCATTGCATGGCATAACATTGCTTTATGAGCATCACAAATGCTCAAAACCAAAGCTTTGTCAGTACTTTAGAGGGCTCAGACCCTAACTGTAGCATCTGTAGAGAATGGAAAAGTGGAAACCACTAAAATTGAGTTTTAACTTGGCAAGAGAAGACACAAATATAGACGCTTTGTCCTGACTCAACCAAGGCATACACATGCTATTCTTCTGGGCTGCCACTCTATTTTAGGCTCTCATGCTGCCCAGGAGAGCTTCCTCCAGCCTCTCCATAAGGCAAATACTTCTGCAGTGCCTCCCCAAGGTCTGCAGGAGCTCTTTCCCAGCCTTGGCAACATCAAAATTCCACCCCTCACACAGGAGAAGAAATGAAGGCAATAAAAATCTGTCACCTGATGGAAGAAAATGCAGAGGTGCTCTCAGTCATTCAGAGAAGCAGCTGTCTCTACACCCAGTGTCTGTTACCAAGGGGTTTCTTGTGGTTATCATAGCCTAGGAGAGTTCTATAAGGGATTTGAGAGATGATAATGAGGGGGATTGTGAATTTTTACATGAAGTTTGCTCAAGCATGAAAGGCAGCATGGGAGAAGACAGGGAAGTGTTTGCAGTGTTAATAAGGCAAAGATATTGGAGGCTACTGCCTTGGGCAGGAAAGAAACAAGAGCAACATCTTAATGAGAGATAATACATAAGGGTAAGATGTGTCACTTGTGAAAGTAAGGATGAATAACAAGTATATTTACTGCTCAACAGAAAACAGTGCTGTGGAGAAGTACAAGATGAGACACACAGTCAAAGGGATTGGCTAGGAAAACTCTCTCTGCAAGAGCATTTGGGACTGATACATGACAGTCATGAAAAAGGCTAGTGCTTTTACCTCACATACTGTGCATGGATGTGAATGAAACTGAGAATCTTTCACTCAAAAATCCAAGATGAATTCCACCTTTCCCACAGCACTTCACAGGACAGGTAGAAAACCTCCAGAACACTGATTTGTTCTCCAGACCTTTAGAGCAGTGCCTGTCTGTTGAAGCTTTTAATTCTAGCATTAGCAAATTCTATAGGTTTGCTGCAAGAACATTCACTAGAAAGGAGGTTGTAATGACTCCTTCCAGCCAACATTTGTAGTGTTAGGGTATCCACTCCAGCCTGTACAACTACTTTGGCCATCAGTTAATCAGCTATTTGAAAGAGAAAACAAATCTCTCAAAAACCAAGAACTCATGCTCAAAACACTCACAGATCCTTCAAATTTTGTTTGAACAGCACCATAAATTTAATGCAGAAGCCAAGGTAAATAATGAAGAACTACCTAACCTCAGCTGGCACCTTTCCTGAAGTTTTATTTACAGAAATATCCAGCAGCCTCACATACAGAGCTGAGACTGGGCTTCCAGGCACAAACACAGCACTGCTTTTATCACTGTGATGATTGCTTCTACAGCTAATTGCTCATAAAAAATGAGATCTCACATCCATCTAAGGGTGAGAGTGCATCTGAAAGAAATGGCAATCTCTGATCTCTACTGTTAATACAGGCAGAAAGTACATGCCAGCTCTTTGCTTAGGATAATAAGCAGAGGACAAGTAGCCCTTTCACATTTTGCCAGGGTATACAGAAGGTGTTTTTTCCTCTTGTTGACAATGAACAGTTTGAATCTGTTTATAATGGCTGGTAGAAAGCAGGTGGTATCTGCTCAAGGTGCCAAGGAACAGGTAAGTGGCATCTGCTCATCATGCCATCCAATTGTGAGTCAATTAGCATTACGGTTGATGTTTAAAATGCATTAAAAAGGTGAAATCAAAAGCTACATTTTTATTCCAAATGGTCTCCAACCTGTTAGAGAGAAACAATCTCTCACTCTCATCTTTTTGCAGGTCACTCCCTAAACCAAACTCTATCCCTTAGGGTTGCTTCCTGCAAAGTTTTGTTCACACAGTTGCACTGATCCATTCAAGACATTGAACAAGAGAGTAGGAGCTGTGGAAGCAAAATACCAAAGGACTTGCACAGGATAAGACAGCACCCAATTTTTGAGCCCCTAGAACAGCCACCCAGGAGGAATGCTTATTACATTGAAATGTGGACTCATCTGCGTCCACTCCTGTGGACTCTTTCATTGCTATGTCAATGTGATTAAAAACTAGAAGCAGATTCCTGATTTGAGGGCTGTATAAATCCTCAACTTTATAATTACATGATCTAGGTGTGAGCAAAACCAGTTATTGCAGTTCAGGTTACCATCATTTTAGCTCTGTAAGTATAGGCAAAAAGGACAGACTGCTTAAATTTCATAAAAGCTAAAAATAATTTAACCTAAACCTTCAGGTTCTGAGAAAGCTTCCTTGTTCTCATATCTCTGCCTCAAGCCAAACCAAATCTACATTTAATAAGTGAAGAAAGGTTAAATTATACAGGTATAGTTCACTGTCCATTATGAGATAGGCATTTAATATAAGGCTGAATAGAGCTGACAAAATCAAGTAGATCTACCATTAGCTCATCCTTTTCATGATACATCAGTATGCACAAGCTACAGTAGCCTGTGATTTACAGTGTAGCTGAACATTACCTGTATTTGACAAACATGCACCCAAGGCCATCAGCTCAAATGAATTTCAATGCCTTCAGAGGAACAACTCCATCTATTCTTCTTTTAATCTTTGAATATACATGCTCTCTTAAAGTGAGCTACACCAAGTGTTCTTGAATATGCTGTTTCCTCATGATTGCATAGCAATAATTATTGCTATGGAGTGAAATAATTTCTGGAAGATCCTTTGATATTCTAAGGTGCCTATTATAATTACATATTCCCTCAGCTAGAACATGGGTACTTCAGCCTGCCATCGTCTCCCTTTGCCTCCTGCTCCCAGCCCAAATTCTCTAAGCACACACAGACACACTCGAATAAGCAGGAAACAAATCTTATTATGCTAGCAGGAGGTCTAGGGGGGGTTCTGATTTTTAGAGCTCTAAGATGTTATTTAGGTACTGAAGTGATATGTGAAGAGAATTGCAAGCTGGAGTAGTAGTAAAAACTCCCAAAGGCTTTTAAATTCCCTTTTACGGGATGACAGGCTCTTTGAGCAAGGGCAACACACTGATCCCCTTTTGGAGGTTTGCTAGTTTGTTTTACTGTAGGTATGCTGCACAATCCAGTGGAGTGGAACCCAGGCTCTTCCCCAGAGCTGTTCAGAGCTGTCACTGTCTCCCTTCAGTGGAGCTGCTGGTAGCATTACTGGGATCACAGGCTACAAGAAAGTCCTTGGCCTCCCTACCCTGTTCATACAATATCCTTTTTACTTTGTGCCTTTTCCAGGGACGAGTGGAGAGAACAGGGTAACAGAGGCTATGTCACAGTTCAAGCTCCGTGGCAGAAATCATGGTGCGAGTCAAGCGCTCCCACCATTCCCAGAATTATATCCCTGCTGGTAAAGATACGGCCAATAATGTGTTTCCCCATCTCCCATATATAAGAAAAATATACACAAAGAATCCAAAGCTAAATAGAAATAAAATGCAGGCTTTGTGCACACACTGAATTATTTATAAAAATATCATTCTTTGAGGGTTGCTGCTGCATTCAGCCTGAAATCCAGATAACCCAAGTATTTTTAAGCATGCTTATTTATATTCAACAGCTATGCATTGCAGCCATGCTGATTTCCCACGATGTTTAGTACTGGCTGCAACAAAGTTTTGTCTGTGCAGATTTATTCAAAAGGATTGCTCTTCATGCGAGCATCTGCTTATCCTGACAAGAAAAAACTCAGCCTGCAAACAGGAGGATATGTGATTAATTATTTAGCAAATGCTGTCTCACGTTTAAGAATTTTAAATTACCCAATCAGCAGCCGGGAACAACACTGTTTAAGGGAGTTATTCTGTTACACAAAGGTAACAGGCAACAATGAGGCTGAAGAGTCTGAAATCAACACAAAATCTAAAGGCAGTTAACTCACATTGACAAATATGCATAATCGAAGTACACGTTCACAGAAAAGCTTCCCTCTTCAGCAGTGCCATGGCTGCAAAACTCCAGGGATGCTAATGCCATACAACTCGTTCCAACAATCCAGGCACAACATACCTTTCAGCAAGTCTTGATGACAGGATTGTCACCCAGACATTTCCCCACCTATCCCTACCCAAGGTCTCATGTTTTCATGCATACCCCCTGGCACTGACTATGGCTTGAAATGCACATGGAGCCACCTGACAAGCCTGTCTGGAGCAGCAGACACTGATTTACTATACAGGTGGGCTGAAACAACACAAGAACCACATCTCCACTCCCATCTCCTTGAGCTGCCAGTTGAGCAGTTGTTGAGGAAAATTCTTCTAACCAACTGAATTTAGAACTAATACAATCCTAATTTTCCTCGCCTTGTTTCCTAATACAGCATTCAAAGCTTTGTTTAAGCTCTTGTGCAAATTTGCATGAAACTTGAAAAAATGGATCTTATGTTTTATGAGTTTTATTATACCAAGTCTTGACCAGCCAGCCTGATGGGGAGGTTTCTTCCATAGGTATATCAACCCTGGGAGGATGGAGCCTCCAGATTTTCTGCAGCCCATGGTCCCCTAATAGCCATGCTACCCGTTCTTAATGATTTCAGCCATGTTTGGCTTTTGATTTTTGCAGTGGTTTTAGGGAGCTAGCCATCAGGACACACTCACTGAGCACCACATACAGTAGTACAAGAAGACACTTGGCTAGGAGTGCTCTTTTCCTTCCAACATGCTCCTTCAAAAGAGCTGATCTATGAGCAAGACGTGACTAATTACAGAAACTATTTTCACTGTCTCCAAGGTGGCATACAGGTACTGTGATCCATGGCATACAAAATGCAGGCACTCCATGGGCTTGATGTATTATTTTCAGTTCCTCTTAAACATTTTTAGATTATCCCAGCCTTATGTGGAGCTAGGCTGTGGCTACATAGTACTACAATGTGAAGGCACCAAAGTAATGAGAGTCCCCACAGACAGTCAATCCCTCATTCTCCTGCAGATGGGATGGAAGCTGTGAGATGATCTCCACCTACGTATTTCAGCTGTAGCTGCATGCAGATGCATGGCATTTACACCTGCATCCTTCAGCATAACCAAAAGCCACAAATACACAATCTCCCCATGCTCATAGGACGGTTGTACAGACACAACAGTATTGCTGGCATGGATCCTCATCACAGCCCAGTCCCTCACAAGTGTTCAAACCATTTCTGAACTCATGTCCTACTTAGAGAAATGCATTCAAAACCACAAATCGCATCCTACCATCCAAATAGCTGAGACATCCAATTACTAATTAACAGCTCTTTTTATACCCAGAGGGTGCAACCTTGCTGCTTCTGTGCATCTGTGAGTCTTCAGGAAAATCATAACTAGTTGTCTATGCTAATTGAGTTAGTCCGAAGTGCTGCAAGGCAGTGCACTGACTGTGTGCTATGCCAAGCAATGCTGTCCCTTGTTAAAGAGCTGGGCTACCTTTGGATGGTGCCAGAAACTATGAATCACAGCAGAAGTCATGGCCAGACAAAATAAGCTCAAGGCAACTCAGCACCCAATTGAATCCAGAATCTCCTTGCCCCTGAAAAGCTGCAGTCCCTCTCCACCTCTGCCAAAGAGTATTTCAGTGGGGCTGGCAATGTGAGCCCTGCCATTCACATAGCAAGACACAGGAGTCATGCTGATGGAAGGCTAGAGCTTGTGCACCTGAAAGCAATGTATGATAGAGTCCTGTGTACTGAAAATAACACCCTCCATCTGGGTTGTGCAGACCAGGATGTTTTTAACCTCTATCCTCATTTCATAGCTCCTGAGCAGTAGAACAGAGCTAAAACATGCCCAGGTGAACAGTACAAAAATAAGCGCATTAATATTTGTGAAGCATTTATGTACTGCAACAATGAACAAAGGAGAGCCCAGGAGGAAATCCAAGTAAGATTTGAATGATGTGTGCAAACAATTCATGGGAATGCAGCAGGAACAATGAGGAAAAAGACACTACTGAATGTCTGCTCATTCTTTAAGCACTCCTGTGCACTGAAGATGTGAAGAACCTAGTGGAAAAATAATATGGAGGCACGTACGTATTGCATAGAAAGGTGATTCACTAGGTTTGGACAATCTAATGCTCTAACTTTTCCTTTTATAGGAAGCAGACTTAAAAATAAATAAGCAGGTGAAAAGGAAGAAATTCTACTAGACACGTGATTCTATCACACCTAAACCTGTTTGTGCCCATCCAAACCACACATACAGCTTTGTAGCACTGCAGTTCCCAATGGTACAGAACTATGTTTGCTTCAGGAGAAGTTTTCTCGTACAGTTGAAAATTATTTAAACCTCAAACCAACAGAAATGAGGAAGAAAACAGAATTGATTCTACAAAGACACGTGCCAGGTTCTCTGCTGCTGAAGGATGCTAGCCAGGGTCCAAAGGCTTCTGCTGGAGTAATTTATACTGAGAAGAAATGGTTCAATATACACCAGGATTTTTTTCACTGCCTTTCTAATTGGGCCCAGCATCTATCTGTACAATGTGTTTGATACTTTGAAGTGCCAACTTTTTTGTATTTACTGGTGAAATAATATAATTCTGTTAATCCAGGAATTCTTAATTTAAGTCATTTCATTGAAAAATGTTTGATTTACTCAAATATTTTACTACCAAGCAGCTAACACGTGCAGTAGAAGGATATCCAAATGAGATAATATTGCAGGAGACAGACCTGATGGAACAGGTGCTCATGGCCTGTTCTGATTCACTCAAATCAGTGGAAGTGCTGGCATTGATTTCGACAGGGGCAGGCATGCACATTCTTAAGGGAGGGATGGCTATGTGCAAAAGGGACTTGGAGGCCTGGTCTGTTTTGAGTCTTGACACAGAGTCTCATTGCAATCCTGATTTAAGTCAATCCATTGAGCAGTGATAGTAACGTTGTGCTTTCAAAGCTCACCTGGCTCCTGCACAAATTGCTGTAAGTGCTTTTACAAGACCTAACTTGTTTCTGGCTTTCAGTGATCATACTCAAATCCACAGGCCAGGAAAAAAAAAAAAAAACACGTAAAAGCTCAAATTCCATCTGGCACAAGGAAATAAGCACGTTGCAGGAAGAAATGCCAACTGTAAATGCCTATCAAGAGATGCACTCAATTTTCCTTCTTTAGGACCTCTCTGCCTCCAAATTTTGCCCCCTTCCTTGCAGCACATCCTTTCCTGTGCAATTCCTGCAGGCTCAAGTCAGAGACAGCACTCACCAAGTCTGACCTCTTACCCACTGTATCATTGTGGAACAAGGCAATAGCACAGCCCCAAAAGCATGATGTGAGAAAAAAAAAAACATTCTCCAACATTCAACCAGATTTATTGCCTGCAAAGTTGTTATTGATAGTAATACTAGGAACACTCAACACTGAATTCTCATTCAACATCCAAAGCCACACCTCCTCTCCATTTAGATTTTTTTAATACCACTTGATTTTACTGCATTCATTCACTGTTCCTTTTGCATGCAAGGTCCTAGCCACGCAACACCAATTCAGATATGATCCAACCCACCACAAGTCAAAGTATTCCCACAAAAGTCAGGGCTGAAAAATAATCTCACCTTTTCATTCTTAGCATCAGAAGCTGTGTAGTTGTACTAGCATGACATTTGGTCTAAATTTTGCTTTATAGACATAACACGAAATCATTCCTTCCAAGTCTCTCATATTTCTGTACTTTTCTACCTTACAGTTCTCAATTACCTAAATATTACTTTATTAGGAATGTAAAACCTCTCTGCTGGTTGCTATCCATGGCACAACACATGATTCCTGCATTTTACTGGTAGGTCCACAGCCTCAAGACTCACTATCCCACATCCTCTCAGATGCATTTCTTTGATGAAGTCAGCGAGGCACATCCAATTTCCATCAAAAGAAATGGTTCCTAAGCTGTATTTATTTGTTGTTCTGTTTATGAAGAGTCTGATTTTAAGCATTTTGCTTGCTAGGCAGTGGATATAAAATCTATTATTGTCTGTGCAGTGAAATTATAAAGGCCTTATTTTAAACTTATAATGATGGTGGTTGTGCTAAAGAGAAGCAGATTATTAAATGAAGGCAACAATAAATCTGGCAGAATGAACTGTAGAAACCGTGGCCGTAGGGTGGTAAAATGGCTGTACATGGACTTGTTTTACTATAACTGCTACCATTAAACTGTAGTTTTATCACCACTGTTATTGATTTATTTTGCTGAACTTCCAGAATACAGCCCTGTTAAAAGCTTAACTCAAAGCATATTCCTGTTTTGTTAGCACTGAAAGAAAAAGAATAGCAGGACTTTCCCCTTAGATCAGAGGTAACTGTGTCAACCACACTGGACTGTAAAGAGCTCACCAGCATAATACTTGGGCTTTCACCTGGAGGTGAAGCACCCGGCAGGAATTAACCCTTCAGTTGACACAGAAAACGAGAAGAATGTGTTTGGGCTGAGCAGGATTTAGCTCATTTGAATGGCTTTGGCAATAAGCAAGGAATGGGCTATGACTCCAAAGGAGCTCAGTCACCATAGATGACCTGGCTGAGGACACTTTTGAATCAAGCTGAACAGAAATCTGACAACACTAGCCATAACGATCCCTATCCAGGACACCTGGATTTGTCCAAAGGTGCAATAAATACCCAGTAACCCTTCCAGCGAAGCCTTCTAAAAGACTTGACACCCTGGGGCAGAGTCGTGAAGGTTTTCTAGATTTAACTAGTCATGCTGGAAATGTATGTTGAGCTCCCAAGGTCAAGAGACAGTTATTTTTGGCTCTGGATTCCTAAGGCCTCATACACCTAAGCCTTGCATAGCTGTAGTCAGCAGCAATTAAAATCAAAGCAGAGAAGACAGAAAATTACCTAAATCTATCATAAGCCCTACTTTCATATTAACAGAGGGAGATGGGAGGAGTCTTGCTCTATTCATCCATGAGCACCTTACAAAAATCCATCTCATTAAAACCACCCTAAATTTTCTATTAGTAATGGCAAGGCCAACAGTGTACCTTCATAAACAGAAATATTAATGAGCAAAAAGAACTAGCAACAGGGTTATCAGGTGATAGATCTCTGCTACTGCTGCAAAAGCAAAAAAGGCAGCTAGCTAGGTAGGGCAGAAGATTGCTTTCTCTTTCCTACTTTTTCCATGGCAGTGCCCTTTATATATGCAGGCTGAGTGGAATGCATCATAAAAGGTGACATTTTATAACAGCAGTTTGTAAATTTTACAGAAGCTTACTGCCTGTAAATCACACAGCTTATTCCCTCACTGACTTTATTACTCCAAGTCCAGCCATGGATAAACTCCATGCCAGTTTACTTGAAATTTATCTCTTTTATTCAGACTGAACTGAAGCCTTTTAATATTCATTTTCTTCTAATGATAAAGTCATCCTTCATGATAATCTTATTTCCTTTACAGACATTTTGAAGGACTCTAAAAGCAATTCCCATTTTGGAAGCTCCTACCTTAACATATACTTCTGTTGTCAAAAGATGAGCTTTTCCCCTTTATTTCAATTATATGTATTTATTTTTATTCCAAAAACTCCCCAGGTGCTCAACTCTTGGATCTAAACTCTTTCTCTTTGACTTGTCTTGCTGAGCTTTGACTTGCTTCACAGCCAGACATCACAGACTGGGTTTTACAGGATCTATGCACATACCTATTCTTTATTTGGTAACATCCACATTTATTTCATAGCAGAGATACACAGTTTATTCTCCCATTTGCGCAAAGGATATTTTCATGGCCAGTCTCCACAGGCATTAATGGAAACTGATGGCACAAATACCTCCTCAGTTTTGTGAACGAGGTGGTTAGTCAATTAACTTCGTTTCCCAAAGAGCTTCAGGAAGCATAGTGCCCCAGGTAACGAGTTTTCCCTCTGTTTTCAGCTTATGGCCTCTGCTTATACTTCATTTTCAACTCTTCAAGTAAGCCTAGATTTTGCTCAAAACCCTGGTTTCAAGGGTAGAGAAGACCAAACTGTTTGGAAAGCAATGTGGAAAGCTGTTTCTTCAGAGTGTCTCTTGATGCAAGTGTTGGAAAGTTCAGCCTTATTTTCTTTGGCAAGACAAGCAGGATTTGTAGTCAGGTTAGACTGAGTTCAGAGCACTCACATCTGGAGCTCAGAAAGGTGTTAGCTATGTGAAGGTGTTGATTGCAGTAGAAATCTGCCAACATGGAGCAAGATATGACACGGCCCTTCTTCAAACTCCACTGCTGGCTTCATGCCTGCATGAGGTTCACATTTTTAACAAGGATGACATGAAGCTTTACTGATATGCCCTGATGTACATCAACAGCTTGGCATCAGAAGCTGGCCAGTGTCCACAGCCCCTCAAGACTCCAAAGTCAAGCTCATAGCCCAGGCCCTTTTCGTGGTCGTGAAATATGTTACTCCTTAGCTACAGAACATCTACAGGGCTGGTGAGTATGATGTTTTACTGCATGGATGAAACAATCACCCCTTATGGCTGCTCTAGCCAGTGATCTCAGACTAAAAATTAAATTCCGTGGTGCCTGATTGTCTTCTCACTTATGAACTGGGGGACAGCTTGACCAAAGTAAATACTGAGTCATATTTTCACCAAGACAACAATCAGCTTCAGCACACTGTGCTTTGCAGCTCCACAGCACTGTAGAAAAGGGACTGCAAGACTGTCCTGACAAGAACAATTATTTGTTTAAATACTTGAGATACCTGCTGCAACTTTAGAGTATAATGGATTAAAGATACCTTAAAGTGAGATTTAGGTATTACAGATAGATAGAAGGAAATTGTTACTGGGGAGTTTTTAAACGTTTGGAGTCAGGTTTTTCATATATTAATAGGTTGCTGGGAGATGCTAGGTTAGTGTGGGAGTAACTTTTTGCTTTATCATCACATTCGTTGGCCAATAGCCTCAATATCTTCAGATGCTGTCTAGCAAACACAAGAGGTCCAAATTTTAGTCCATCCATAGGGATGAACAGCCTCTATGAACTCTGTAGGCATACACACACAGCCATCGCTACAGTAGCCTTAAGCTGTTGTGGCAACCATGAAGGTGGTCAACTAATATTTACTATTGATGCTAAAAGGGAGATTCTATTTCCTGGAAGATGTTCTCAAAGTATCCACAAGCAAAATGCATTTACTCCATCTTTGGCCCTCAGAGATGCATCAACATATAAAGGCATTTAATTGCTGCATTTTAAATGCTCTGCTCAGAGATTAAATATTGCACAGAAAAAAGGATTAAATAAAAACTGAGCACAAATCATTACAATTTCAAAACATAAATCTTTGTTACTTTGCATTATTGCTGCTCTTGCTGGTAATTGCTGGCATGTTTTATCTGAGCTCTTTTTTTGTCTGTTTTTTCTTTTAAAGCGTGGGTGCAGAAAAGGGATAGGAAAGCACAGGGGGAAAACAAGAGTACTATTTCAGCTGACCACAGTGAGACATATTGGGCAGAGAATAGATTCAGAGCTTCCTGTGGAGAAGGACTTGGGGGTATTGGTGGATGAAAAACTTAACATGAGCCTGCACTGCTCTCTTGCAGCCCAGAAAGCCAACCGTATCCTGGGCTGCATCAAAAGGAGTGTGACCAGCAGAATGAGGGAGGTGATC
>JASSUY010036153.1:17262-60743 GCA_032466535.1 Forpus xanthops
AAGAGAAGGCTGTGTGGAGACCTCATAGCAGCCTTCCAGTATCTGAAGGAGAGCTATAGGGATGCTGGGGAGGGACTGTTCATTAGGGACTGTAGTGACAGGACAAGGGGTAACAGGTTCAAACCTAAACAGGGGAAGTTTAGACTGGATATAAGGAGGATGTTATTTACTGGGAGGGTGATGAGGCACTGGAATGGGTTGCCCAGGGAAGTTGTGAATGCTCCATCTCTGGTGGTGTTCAAAGCCAGGCTGGACAGAGCCTTCAGTGACATGGTTTAGTGGGAGGTGTCCCTTCCCAATGGCAGAGGGGTTGGAACTAGATGATCTTCAGGTTCTTTCCAACCCTAACTATTCTATGATTCTATGAGGAATATGCTTGCTTTATAAAACAAGATTTTTGCAGGGTCCCATTTCCATATGGGAAATAGTAGGGGTTGGATCATTTGGAAAGGAGTTAAAGGTATTACAAAAGAATGAACTCTTGAGATTATCCATTCCATGTGCCCAGGACATCTTTTCTTTTTTTTCTTTTAATGTGAAGTTTAATCAGCATTGTGGAATGACATTACATTTTATCTAGCAAATTACATATTGTAATTACCTAATTACACATTGTAAATAGGTGATTACGTGATTTTGCACCAAAATTCATAATTACACTTAATTACACTAATTGCATCAATCTAAACTAATCAACTACAAAATACAAGGAAAAGTCAAGCAAACAAAGCCTATAGAAAATTTTGAGAATGAGCCCATGTTTGCAGAGTACCCAGAAACACAGCACTGCCTTATACCTAGAATACGAGACATAAATAGAGCTGTTGGGAAACAAGTTCTCTGAGCTAAAGGTGTTTTTATGCTCTCAGAAATCTGCTTCTCCTCTGCAAACACACGTCCATACCTCACAACGGTTTTGGAAGGTTGATTTGGTCTTTTTCCTTTCTGCATAAACATGCAGGAGGCTTCTCACTCACTGTAGCGTGCCAGTTAGTTGCGCAACATTGCAGGACAGGAAAGAGGAGGAGGAAAACAAACCTCAGATCATCCCTGCAGATCAAAAGCTCCCGAGATACTAGGAGACCAAAATCTTGGTCTGAAATATAACAGAGCAGCCACTTAATGCAGAACTTATTGTATCAGTGAATGAGTCTGCAGTGCTGACCACATCACCCACCAAGTGTCATCTTTGCTGAAGATCCTACATCTGCTCCCAGGGAAGGATATGGCTTCAGTGAACTGCCAGTTTCCACCAGAAGAGCAGATATATTGGATGGCAGCTTCACTAGGAGCAGCAGGTGCTTCACATTCCTTAAAGCCTAGCCCTAAATCTCCCACTGCAGCAATAAGGCAGGATTTATCTCCAACTCTGCTGAGGCAATGGTCTGAGGAGCTGATTGAGCTCTGGAGCACAGCCTTGATCATTTGAGGTTCATCTTGCAGCCCTCAGTCCTTTTTTGCTAAAAGGATACCAGCACTTTAACTCAAAGTAGATATTGCCATGCATAATTATAAGTCACTTTCTTTATTAAATAATGGCCTATTTTCTGTCAGATGCTCATCATGACTCCAGAAAAGGTTTTGATGATGGAAATACAGAGTGTGTTTGATGCACTTTCATTAATTAACTCGCATCTTACATATTTATATATGTTTCCTTCCTTTGGGTAGCAATTCTGAGGAAACTGATGGAAGTGCTGTTGATCAGAGAGAAAGACAGGCAATTATGGAGTATCCCTTTCTTCCCTTTTATCATTGCTATGTCAGTAATTAAAACTGTTGTACTGTAAATAGAGGTTTACACATCTCAAATGAAAAGAAGCTGTTGCCAATAAAGCACAGTGTGCACAGACATGTCATCGTGAAGGAAACTAACAGAGATGCAGTGTATTTCCCCATGGATGCACTCTTGTAAGTCCCATTAATACTCATAATTTAATGATGGGGTGAGTGAGAGAAGACTATTCCACTTCATTTAGAAGTGACACAACTCAACTAGGATGTAGTAGATGTGCTTTAAAATGCTGCCTCCCTTCTCTAGCACTGCTTCCCAGCAAAACATCTGGCAGGTTTTCTTATTTACCTAATATATTTAAAGAGAAGAGCCTTTTCGCTGCTTGCAGCCAGAGGTCAACATGCATCCCTTGTCATGAGTGCCCTCCTTGAAATGCCCCCTTCTTCTGAACCAAGACAGTGTACCTTACATGTGTGATGACCTGGAAGGGTACCAGCTGGGGGACTGGGAGGTGATGGGAAACAGCCTTTCAGTCTAAAGGAAAGAAAACCTCACATTCCCATACCCAATATGTACTGCTATGTTTAAAGGCCTTTGTAAGACTTTTAAAATTCAGGGCATTGTACTTAGTGATACAATAGTACTCTCACATTTAATGAAAACATGAGGGAATGGCATGATGTTTGCTGTTCAACCAGAAGATCCTACCCCAAAAAGACTCAACTCATGCAGAGTGATTACAATAAATGTTGCTTGTGTTCAAACCCAGCAACTTCTGTTTATCTACTGCCTTCTAGAACAGCAATCACACAAAATATTTTCAATAGAGCTGAGATTTCTGTTAATGTTCCTATTCAAGCACATCAAAGCAAAGCAGTCCTGCAGTTAAATTTGCCCATGTAATCTCAGTTCTTGCTGTGTGTAACGTAGTCTTTAAGCACCCAGTTATGCATTATATTTTCAACTGGATTAACTCCCTTGGAGACCTTCCGGAGGATATCACATCTTGCATCTTACATTTAGATCTACAAAATGACTTAGTCTCACAGAGTGCAAAACCATGATGCCTCCAAAACCCCCTCACTGATTCCTCCTCACCTGGGGGATGACTCAGGCTCCCAGGATTTCATTATTCCATGTCTTTCAGTAAGTATCCTTAAGAGCTCAAGGCACCCTCTGATAACATTGAGCAGCTTTGCATCTTGTTCATTCCCAGATCCCACTGGGACGGGCAAACTCACCGCTCTCCTGCCTGCTTTCCCTGAAGATAGCTACAGCACATCTATGAAGTCAATCTCCTCATGAAAGACAAGCAGAAGAGGGGGCTATTTCCCCATATATGAAACAGCTCAGGACTCGGGTCTCACCCAAAGTATACAAGATCCACATGCAGCTCTCCACTCTCCCCTCAGACTTTCAAAGCAGATGACACCAGGATGACCACCAGTCAAAGCTGCAGCTGGGTTTGCGTAGACTGTGCTATTGAATCTCTTCCACTGTATAGTGGATATGTTGGATAGTCTACTCAAACATACGTTGAAGCAGATGCAATCAACACCAAGTTTCAGCCTGTCTTACAGTGACACCTCCAAACAGGAACAGCAACACCAGGCTGGTGTTCCCTGGCTCTAGGCTCTTGCATTTACAGCCAGATGAATTTTCTCACTGCTTAAATGGAGTGCAAGGATGTTACTTCATTTTACAACGATGTAAAGTTGTAAAAGTCATGGAGATGAATTTCTCCAAAGTGACAATCAAATTCAGGCACCTGGTTTGCTCCTCTCTAAGTATTACTCTCTTAAATCCAATCCCGGTTAATTATTTTAGGTCTACTCAAACCAGCTGGAATTGTCCTCGAGTTACCAGAGGAAAAGAATGAAACATTTCTAAAGGTGATGTATCTTGCTTACCCTGGGATTCTCTTTGCCTTACCCACACACAGCGCACCAGAGTGAACTTTCCAATACTGCTGGTAGAGGCTTTGTACAGAAGTGAAAATGTGATCTTTGCCTTCTCTTTACCCAACACTTTGTACAGTGCTAGCTGAAAAATCTCCTTAGCTCTGCCCCACAGCTCTATTTCATGAGGTCAGCAGTGAAACCAGCGACTATATTGCTGAAGAAATGGTTTCTGCAGTATTGTGCTCTCACAGCATCACATTTAAAGCTGGGTAAATACAAATCGATTTTCATTTTAATGTCTGTTCCTGAAGGGAGCATATTTATATACGCAGTCAAATGAAAACTCTCACTGTGATTTTAAGCTAGCATAAACTCTTTTAACACAAAATTAAACTCTTTTTTTCTAAACAAATACTTACTTTATATTGTGAAATGGATAAACTTCTGTTGTTTTCACAGGCTGCTAAAATATAATGAGCAAAATGTAAAACTATTTGTCAGGCAAAAAAAAAAATATCCATACAGAAATGTCTTTAACCACACTGCTAATTGCAGTGAACCTTCAGGCAGGTTTACAGTGCCTGTCACCCTCAGGTCTGGGAGGGATGGTCTCTGATGCTCATTTGCTTTGTGCTCTGGCCAGTCCATGTACTTTAGTCTTCTTGACAAAAGCACTGATAGAAGATTAAGTACTCAGGAAAATCTCAGCAGCCATCTCTGTGTACAATGCTGTACTGGGCTGCTAATATTGTTATAAGATATGAAGTTATGTACACAGAGAAAACAACACTAGGGATACATGCAAAATGACAGGATATTAGCTAATTCTACTTAGGGCTGTTGTGCACTGTTCTCCAAAACCATCAATTTTGCTGTCAGCAGGAATCAAAAACGCAGGTATAGTATTTGAAAGAAAATGAGAAGAAAAAAAATCCCAGCATTATAGAAAATCATACTGCTTCACAGCATGCCTGTATCCTGGACATCACAGAGTTCTGCTAGCCTCTTTTCTCCCCAAGGAGGAAACATTGGAACAAAATTCTCATGGCTGTGCCCAAGAGGGAATGGTCCCACAAAGGTGAGAAGAAAGAGGCCAGGTTTCTGCCTGGAAAAACGATGGTGGATGGAGCATGTATGGGAAGTTAAGCTAGGTGATCACCTTTGGGTATAGGGAACCCAACCTGGAAAGAGTGACATAATCCTGAAACAAGAGAGCACCTAATAAAATTATTAGACAGTGGGTTTAAAACACAGAGATGGAAGCATTGACTTCACATAATGTATAACTGAAGCACTGACCTCATTGCCACAGGATATTGAAACAGCTGAAGGTATAAATGGATCTGCCCAGACAAATCCATAGTAGAAAGTTTATCCAAGGCTATTAAATCCGAGGATCGCGAGGCCACCTCTATCGCTGGCTTGCTGGCTGCTGACATTTGGGTAGGTATACACTTGATTTTTTTTCTCAAAACGTTTTCTTCTCTGCCATAGTCACTACCTAGAAAAGGCATTGGACTGCACATACCCAAAAAGGGGCATGTAGGGTGAGAGGTGGCAATAGAATCAGTGTGCACCCAGCACAGCAAGGGTTATGTTAATGGAGATGGTACATCTCTGCTAATGTCAAGGGCATACCATAGAGGTTGAGAGCTATGGCATGATTAAAAGACTGTCTGAGAGCCCTATGGCTCCATGAGAAGGCAGCCCGCTTGCACGCACTTATATCCGCAGCCCACCATACATGTCCCCAGACTCTGGTAAAGATCCAGCTTCAGGGAGGTCTTACTCTTACAGCAAAACTCACTCATTTTCTTTGTCACAACAAAGACAGACAACTTCATTTGTATCCAGGCGTAATAAACAATATGCCTGTCAGAAGAGACAGGAAAAGCAGCTCCTTAATTCTTCCGGGCATGGCTGAAAACCCTGGCACCAAGGATGAAAGTTGCAGGAACCACAAAGCACTCCCACAACTTCATCTGATCAGAGACATACATGCACACTGCTCACTGGGACAAGCAGCAAAAAATGCTTGGCCTACTACTTAATGGGAGTGCACATGGCTCAACCATAGAAGAGGCAACAGCAGCTGCTTTGTTTGAATAGATTCCTTACCATCACAGCTGGACAAGTAGCCATCAACCGAATGCAGAAGTCTAAGTTAGGAAGCTGGGGAAGGAGGCAAAAGGATTATTTTGGGGCAGGAGGCACATTTACTACAGGGTATTTGGGTTAAGTCAATGTCTGCTACATTATTTTTAAATTGCATCAAACCACATTTCTAAATTGCAAGCTTAATAAGTATTAAAAATTATTTTTAACTCCTTTAACAAATGCTTCTCTGCTATTTCCTTTGCCCAGCAAACTTCCCCATATATGCATGAATAGTTTCATACACTCTAGAACAGTGGGTTTGGATTAATAGATTATTTTTCCTGAGTTTTTTTACCTGAATTTTCTCTAAACCTCTTCATTCTCACTATTCTAGCACAGCTAGGTTGGGAAGAACATGTCCACGCTCTGACTTTTTGGAGTAATAAATAAAATTGAATATAAATTCTTTTTAGCCTACTAAAAAAAAAAAATCATGCCTTTGCACAATGGCTTTAATCCAAAGCTAAGTGAAACAACAGGAATCTTTCCCTGGACTTTAATGGGTTGAGGACTTGGTCCTTATACTTTTGCTGAGGGATAAGCAGTGTGAGGTAATAGTTCCTTTTCTTGTGGTGCCCCAGCACACCAAGCCAAAAAAGACAAGCACACATCTTGCTCAGCACAGCTCAAGAGGTATCTTAGAAAGGCCACTGGTAGGGCTTTCTCCAATCAAAGCAACACAAATGAGACAAGTGACATTACTATACTGAGCTATACTAAACTCCAGGTTATAAATATGTATTATGCTTGAAAAAAATCGGGGGGAAGGGGTGGTAAGATAGAGTTTGTTTGAATACAGAATGCATCACAGTCATGGAGCTGTCACCAGCTGCACGATAGAGGCAGAAATGGGTTTGGGGGCTATTGGGGACTGAGTGGCGTGAGGGAGCAGAGTAGGTTCAGCATGGCTGAGGACTGGGAGGCTGATGCCAGAGACTCATCATGGGTGATGAATGAATCTCTTGGAGACACTCAAGGCCAGGCTGGGTGTGGTTCTGGGCAACCTGTTCTAGTTAAAGACATTCTGCTCATTGCAGGGGGATTGGACTAGATGACCCTTGACAGTCCCTTCCAACCCAAGCTATTCCATGATTCTACTCTATGATCCTAAGCCAAAAGGTAACAATGTGTTGGAACATAAAAACTTGCACTGGAGCAGACAGTAGGTGCCGATACAGCATCTGGCATTCACAAGCCAGACATGGAGTATATTTTACAACTTCAGTTTGGTTTTCTTATTTACACAGCTCATGAGTTTAAGGAGGCTGAGAAAGGCAGGGAGACTTTGGACCACTTTGGCAGCAAAGTATTCCCATAGGCAGGATATGGAAAATAACATGTCAGTAAAACATGAGGGGGAAAAAAACAGAAAAAGATTAAAAAATTACAAATGTTTTCTGCAGCAAACCCCTCATTATGAACAGGAATGTTGTGTATGAGGAAATGCACTGCTGTGTGATTGTGTGCTTCTGCTGCTTGCTGCTCACATAAGATCTAGGGAGGTTTGACTTCTTTCATTGGAGAATACTAGTTGCAGGTACTACACAGAAATTAGGGGCTGTACATCTGGGGTACAATGTCAGTGAATCATACCCCTCTGTAAGTGCCCCACTAGAGTGGGGCATAATATTATTTGCCAAAAGAAGTGCTCTAAATCAGTATAAATGTTACCTTTAGAGAAATGAGTTTAAATGAAGCTTGTAAATGGGATGGTGAAAAGTAAATACGAAAGGTCTGATTTGGCTCCAGGGATGATTTCACTTCTTCCCAGGAAATTACCAGGCATTGTTACTGTGCGTCAGAGGAAAGGTAGGAGAACGGCATATCTAGGATGTGGTCTTTAATGAAGGGATCAAACAGAAATGAAATCATGTTTAAGCTTTTCAGCTCAGCTTTTTACAGGTTCTTTGACCTGAAAATTCTCCACAGGTAGGTTTCTTAGTGTTGGTCATAGTACAGCAGGGCAGCTAGGAAACTGAAGAAAGCAGCTCCAAGAAATCAGTGCTTTGGCATGCTAGAGACCCTTCCTCGTAATATTTTATGAGAGAACAGATAAAAATCTGCAGGTATGTATACGAAAAGTACATATAAGCAGATTTTCTTCATTAATAGACATGCCCATGTACTTGCTATGATAAGACCTTAAAAACTCTGAGATTTGCCATCAGATCATGTGATACAGAGGGTTTGGTGAGCTCACAAGCATCACTTTTCCAGAAGATTTCCTCATCTTCTGGGTTCAAGGTAAGCAGGATATCTTCCAGTTTCAGAAGTTCCTGTTCCCCTTCCCACCTCCTCCTTCAGACAAAGCCTTCCTTAACGTAAAATAATTGTAACAGCTTGTAGTCATACATTAGGAAGACTAGCTGAGGGTGCACTGGTAAATGACTGATAAAAATATAGCTCAATGTTTGTTTGAGGTAGATAAATAACTCTGAATATACAAATCATCAGGAAAGAACAGAATCAAAACCAGAATTATGCCATTTTTGACGTATTTGGTCACCCTATACTTTGAATACTATGGGCATTTCTAGGCCACCTGTTAGGAAAAGTCCACGGAAACCCTCAGAGAAGGGCAGGAAGGCTGATCACAGCCTTGGTTCCCTGGCACAAACCAAAGACATTACAGTAGTGCCATTAGTCTGGAAAAGAGAAGAGTGAGAAGGGATATGGGAGGAGTTCATTTAATCATAGATGGCATAGGAGATTGTAGAGGGGGAAATGAGGTCCAAATGGACATCAGTCTGACCCAACATGACCTTATGTGCCTTCCTATATGAAAGAGGCAAATGTGGCATTACTGCCACTTGCTTATCTTAAGAGGAAAGGAGCTGGAGGAAAGGAGAACAGCGAAAAGAGGAAGACTTCTGGTGAGGCTCCTGAAAATGAATACCATGTTAACACCAAGAAAACATATTCCATCCACATCTCAACCGGCTCAGCCTGAGATACTTCCATGACAGGTATTGCAATCACAACTACACAGAGGGGGAAACTGATACAGAGATTTAGTAATTGGCCCAACGTTACAAAGGAGGTCTGAGGCAGAAACAGGTCTGCACTCAGAATCTTAACCTTCTATCTACAAAACCCAATGCAAAATGCTGAACACAAGGAAAACGTTCCTCAAGTGGTACAAATTAGGGGATGGCATATACAGTGTGCCTCATTGTAAGCCTGCAAATTAATGTTAAATGTGGATTTTGAATGCACTTATTCTGCCCTAGTCACAGAATACACCTGAAAAGGCTGACTGGCTTATGTCAGCTCTCATCACTGAGGACCTCTGTCACCAGCTCACAAATTCAGGCTCCACTTAAGTGCTTAAAATTGACTTGAGGAAGATAAAAAAAAGGAAAGAAAGAAAAGCTTAAAAATTCTAGTCTTGGCCTCGCACAGGGCTCACAACTAAACAGAGCACTTGCACAACTTGAGGAATGTGGGCCAGAAAGAATAAGCAGGAAACGACTGCAGATTGCAGGACAAATCCTGCACTGTCACACTCAAGAAGGACTGCATTGAAATTGATGGGATGGTTCTGCTGAAAACCACAAGGATCAAAACCAACCTGACACCTCTGCAAAATACTTTCTTGCAAAATACCAATACACCCATGAGTAGGAATAAACATGCAAACATAACATTGCAACCATTTTTTTTACTGTTAAACTGGAAGTGCTTTATCTATCCCTAGGATTCAACGTTTCCTCATGTAGCAGTTTAAAAGCAGGTACTCAACTTGGGGGGGGGGGGGGGGGAGGAATGCAGGTATCATCATTGTTCATTTCAATTAGGCTGAAGTATCAACTGTAATGTCTGCAAAAAGGCTGCTGTGGAATATCCTGATCCTTAACTCCACCCAGCAGTAGCCCTGCTGAGATTGCTCTGAAGTGCTTCCTTTGGAGATCAGGAGGTTTTACAGACAATAAACATAGTTTGGCAAATAGATTTGAAATGACTGATTTACTCAGATTTCCATGTTTACTGGTTCGCCACTGCTATAATTTGTACTTGTTGTCATATCTCATCTGGCCACATTCCGCACATTTTGTCGGAGTGGGTCTGGGAGGATTCATCTTTTGTAACTTTAGCACCACCACATGGTTTGCTGTGTTCAAAACTCCTGCTAAGAAACTGATTTTTTTTACCCTCTTTTCCCTCCCCTCCATCTTTTTTTTTGTCTTCTCAGTATTTTTCACAGGCCTTAAATAAACCCCTGAAACCATTTCCTACTTGGAGCAGGTGCAAGATGCAATAGCGCAATTCCTCAGCAATCAAAATCTGAATTCTTTCTAAGTTTCTAGGGTTCCCATTATTCCCTTCGAAGCCCCTAAACCGAAATGCCATTCTGTACTTCAACATACTGGCCAAAACCATTTGCAGGCTGAGAGCAGGAACACTCCGTTCCCTGCTGCTTTACATATTTCTCACAGAGCGTTTTCAAAAAAAACCCAGGCTAG
This sequence comes from Forpus xanthops, assembly GCA_032466535.1. Lineage (NCBI taxonomy): Eukaryota > Metazoa > Chordata > Aves > Psittaciformes > Psittacidae > Forpus > Forpus xanthops. The sequence continues at coordinate 27,519 of JASSUY010036153.1, forward strand.
TACTGTAATAAATAACTTTCCACTTCTAAAGGAAAGGAGAAAGAACGTATCCATGCTTTTGGCAGCAGTTAATGCCAAAGGGAAAAGATATCGAGCTCGTATCTCTAAGCGTGTTGAAGAATTACCTTCCCTCCCAGGTACATGCGTGCACGATGAGACGCTAAACACCCAGATTTTCCTAACATGGCCATGGATAATGGAGAGGTTTGAGGTTTTTCTCTTCAATGTTTGTGTTGATGAGGCTATTTAACTGCTACATTATTTTTTTAGATACATGCCTGCAGCATTGGAAAGTGTCTATGTTCCTCTCCTTGTTTGCTACATGAATAGACTATCATCTGCTCAGAGTTAGCCGATAAGAAAACATCTCAATGTAGCTGAATTCTGTTGCATCCCAAACATCTACAACTTTTTCAAAAGGAATAATAAAAAAAAAAGATATAAAAAAAAAGAGGCAGAAATCAGAGAAGCTATTCCAGGCAAATATTAGTATAGTGGTTGCAGGAAAACTTAGAGCAGATCTGCTTTAGAGCAAGAAACAAAGATAGATGTGACTCACATTCTGCCTCTTCTGAATAATTAAAAGTCATCTCAAACTGCAGAGTAAATGCAGATGGCAAAGTCAGTGTATCACTTATCTCCAGAGTTTATTCCTTACTGGAGTTATCATTCCCAAGGATTCTTTAATCAGTCTTTAAAAGCAGAATGGGCAGTTGTGCTACAGAACCAACCCTACACTGTAAGGGGCATTTACAGCTGCTAAGTAGCAATAGGATGCTTGCTACAAGTGTGCCAAGTTGCAATGCTGTACAGACATGAAGTGCCCGTGTGGGTTAAGTAAAGCTACACCCTCAAAAGAAAAGAGGGCAATTGGAGTCTCCAGCCTGAAATTACCTGTGAAGTTTGATTTATCACCTTGGTTTATTTTTTCTGTGACATGATCCAAAAATAACACATCAGTGTCCGCAATCACCTGACAAAGACCAGAAAAACTGGGGCCAAGAACTACACAAGAGTAAAATAGGATGAAAAAAGTCAAATCAAATATATCATTTGAGGTTGGGAGGTGGGGAAGAAGGCTATCAAGATATATGAAAAGCTACTAGGTCAGTGTTTAGTACGAATCTTAACTCCCAGCTGGACTGGTGCATCCAGAACCACAAAGTGCTATTGAAATCAAAGGTGTTCCAAACTGACAGAAAGGTCTGCCTAGAGGGATTTGAATTAGAGATCAAGACCTTGTATTTTAAGCTGACATCTCTCAGGAGAAAACTCCTTTTACCGAGGAACATAATTACTAATAGTGGTGTGTAGACCACGTTTTAGCATAACAGGTTAGCACAGGAGGTCATGTCCGCTGTTTCACAACCTGTACTACTTTTGTTGGACTATTTTTCCCCTCTACTCCTGCCAGAGCAGACATGAGAGGCAATTTATGTTATATTCCACACTGTAATATGAGAAGACTTAGCCAAAATCCTGTTGTCTTTACTCTTTCTGCCAGCACAATTTGGACAAGTAAGGCAGCTTTGATTGACCCCCTACTCGATATCAACATTCATTTTCTTTCTCCTGTGTATTTCATTTAGCATGGATCCATCCAGCTCCACCAAGGCACCTGAAAAGAGGCACTGTGGTCCAGCAGACACAGGACCAGCTCCCACAAGAAGCTGTGGCCTCAGCTGAGACAAGAGGCCTGAAGAAGCAACATGTCCCACAGTACAACAAACTGCCAGTAGCTTGAAGCCTGTTTCTACTACTGATTTCAGACTCTACAAAACAGCCTGGAGAAGGCTCAGGAGGGACCTTATAACAGTCTTGAAATACTTAACAGCTGCCTAAAAGAAATCTGGCGAGGAGCTTTTGGCAAGGGCAGGGTAGGAACAGGACAAGGGGGAATGGCTTTCACCTGACAGAGAGGAGACTGAGATGAGACATTAGGAAGAAATTCTTCTGTGTGAGGGGTTGAGGCCCTGGCACAGGGTGCCCAGAGAAGCCGTGGCTGCCCCATCCCTGGCAGTGTTCAAGCCCAGACTGGACAGGGCTTGAAGCAACCTGGTCCACTGGAAGGTGTTCCTGCCCATGCCAGGGTGCTGGAACTGGATGAGCTTTAAAGTTCCTTCCAACACAAACCAGTCTGAGATTCTATGAAACACTACAGACCCAGGTTTTTTACTCAGGGTAAGTCATTTTAGTGTCTCCACATCCAGTTCTTGACATGATGATGCATTAATTTATGAAAAAACAACACCAAAGACATCATCCCAAGCATTCACTGTGCTGGAGAACAGGGCATACCCAATATCTGTCTTCTAGCAAATACTGAATCAGTATAGTGCTGGAGTAAACACATTTTTACTTCTCTTTTTGTGACTTAATATAGTGAATTTTTATTATTTTTTTCTTCAAATGTGCCATAATTTTCTGCTAAAAGCAGAAATTAGGGTTAGAAATTAGAGCATCTGGGTAAGTTCATCCAGCATTTATTCCAAAGATTTTGCTAATATCTAATGAAGAGTGCAGGACTGACTGCATGTTTCAAGGAGGAAGATGTTATCACTATAAAAATGAACATGTCTATGAGTCTAGCATTTGTTTGGCTTGAATGCTCAGAAGTAAAAAACCTTTTATATTTGATTTCTTGAATGCTCAGATGGAAACAGGATAAAGAGCTTTGCTCCTCAGAGAGGGAATGATACAACACATGACAAACACATTACACCTTTTACTCACCTCTTCATCGGCACTCCAAAAATCAGCTCCTGCCCCTTCAAAAGCTTGGGCACTGTGTTTCAATCACCACAATTTCCTATTATTGCATCTCTGCCTTTAGATCTCAACTGTGGTGTTGATGTTTATGCCTTCACTGGCTACTTTAGTGCTCCACGTAAGGGAGCCCTGCAGTTCCCTAGCCTCCCAGCACACAAAGAGGAGCTGCCCATCCCAGCCTGCAGCTATCTAATCCATCCCAGAGGCTGAGAAATATTCTAACTTCCCTGTGATTTTCCACAAAGCCTCCCAAGAAGCTGTAGTTTATCCTATAAACCCAGTATAATAGAGGAGATCTCTAGCTGCATGTAGCAGGTTGAAGCACATAAACGCCACCCCTACAACACACATAGTAAATGAGTCCATCAGGACACCGGCTGTGGAAAGTTAGCAGCTGTCACCCATAGGAAAACCAGAGAGAACAGCAGCAAAGTAATGGACCAACTATAAAAAGTGAGGAAAGAATAAATTCCCAGTACTTCAGCATGTTCTGGTTCATCTCAAGCACAGAAGAAAGAAAAAGGAAAACCAGCATCCAAAAAAACCCTAACTGGTTTACCCCTTTCCACTAAATAGCACAGCTATTTAAATAAAACTCTGTAACCCATTACTGAAACTATTATTACACTGCAAAGCTGCGATGGGCCTAATAGCCATCTGCTTGATTTCCCTTTCAGATCGTTATCAAAAGACATTTTTAATGTTCTAGCCTAACTAGTAAAGACTTTTGAGTTTCAGCCAGTAATAAGGTGTCAGTGCCATGCATAATCCTTCCTCATGCAAAAACAACCCCGCTTTTAAAGTTAATAGTGGCTGAAAATAGAGCAAGGAAATAAAAGTTTGGAAATTAAACCCTTGGGGCATCCCAACAGTAGCACAGCTGATTCAAACATACCTCTCTACCTGAACAGGAAGCATGGGTTGGATAATGCTCATTTTATTGTCATCAACATCTGTACACTGAGGTCCATCCTCAGCAGACTATGCAGATGAGGCAAAACCAACTCTTTCCATTTAACACTTCCATGGAAGCACACAAGCACACATTATACGCCTTCTGTTCAAATCAGAGAAGAAATAATTAAATTCAAGTAGCAAACAGAATACCTCACAGATATTTTCTTGTTAAGCATTACTACAGAAAAGCTAATGGAGGAAAAGCTTTAGGGAGCTGAAATACCGTATTTTGCACCCCGCAGACACCAAAGTTGCTGGATGTTAGCGTGTGCTGTTTGACCATTTAACAAGCACCTGCATGGTCTTTTAATTAAATGGAACAGAGTTTGAGTCTTCAAATGATTAATCTAATCATATCAGGACATGATATTGTGAATCGGGAGGATTAACATGCAGCTCTTCTGAACCACTTTCCATAAGAGCCTTTCAAAGCATTCACAAACATTTAATTATATGCCCACACAAAGTAAATAGGTACAATTAAACCAATGCCAAGCTTCATACTGGAACCCAGATGCAAAGGGCAATGTTTTCTCCTGAAGATCCCACTCGACCACTGATGAGCATCTTTCTGTGGCCAAAGCATCCAGCTGGCATTGTGAGCAGGAATGACACCTTTCACCATTCACGCTGTATGGAGCCTCACCACATCTATGTTGAGTATAAAACATCAATCCCATATCCAATAAACAGTGGAAAGAGACACTTTATGTGGACAAATTCCCCACTGGCTGAGTTTCTCTGATCACAAGTGAAATGCCCATCACCAGGCTAATGTTGCACATCTATCAGTTGATTCCATTTAGTTAAATGGAAAGAATGGTGCACCAGCCAGATCAGCTTTATTCACTGTAACTAATCCCATTTTACACTCAAATAGGGCCTTAAATCCCGAGCAGTTCCAAAGAGTTTAGCAAACTTCACCAATTGTGGAATAGGCCAAAGTGCCAGTTTCCATAACCTGGCAAATCAAGAGTGACACTGGCAGACCCAGAACAGCTTATGCCAAATTTATGTACACTTTATACATCTACAGGTGCATGCATATGTATGGACTTCATTCATCTGCTGCTTAGCAAGACACTGGAACATGCAGTCATAGTTTAAAACAAGAAGAACTGAAAAACCCCTGTCCTTACCTAATGATTTTTACCCCCCATCACAAACTAAGGAAGAGTCAAGAGATGATGAGAGGAACCTTTGAAGTCAAGGGCCTCTTGGTGAGTGAGGAAATTCATATCATTCCTAGATGACAGGTATAAAAGGTGGCACAGGGGTTATATGCTGCTTGAGTCAAGGTAATGCATTTTATGATTGGAGAAAATGCAAACCATTTCTCTCATTCATCATTTACCTTTAGAGAGGGGAACATTTGTGCCTGTTCAATTAAAAAGAAACAAAACCCCATAGTTTGATTAGAGTATGTGCAGCCCTGCCACAGTGAGTCTTGCAGTCATTTTGTACACTGAATAACGTATCAGCCTTTTATTAAGTCCATTACATTTCTTAATTTGTTTTAGGCTGTGTTTTCTTCCTTGTTATTGTTTTAAATTCACAAGGGATGATTTTAAACTAATTTTCTCATCTTTTTCAGCAAACCCTCATCAATAAGCACTGAAAGGATGATTAAAATATCACTCCATGTAGAACAAACTAAGTCAAAATTACTGTGGGGAGTAAATTACCCTAACAGAGATATAAAGTCAATGCCTTAATTTTATGAAAGATTTATTATTAAAAGAAACTATACCTAGCCTTGTAAGCAGGTCTTTGTAAAATAGCTTTTGAAACAGACAAATTGCATGCTTTGGTCTAATATTCCTTCATCCACAGTGAAGGAATAACTCAGTGGAGAAAAATGGTAATAGCCTTATCAAAACACTAGATATATAGGTATAAGTGTCCTTAACACCTCTATTTGTCTGACCTGGCCAGCCATGTCCTCCTGCCATCCACAGGGGCTAGAAAACCTTCTGCTTGCTGCTCATCTTTGACTTCCACCTTAAGACATGAAACTGCAGCACTGTCTCTGGAGCAAAAAGCTCTTGTGCCTGAGACATGAGTGGGTTCCCTCCACCACCAGAGCTGCAGTGGGGCGCAGACAGGTACAAGGCAATCTGGGCACTCACTGAGGCTGAAAATTACTATCTCAGTGTCACGAACCAGAGAGGCACTACCAGGACTAGTTGCAGCTGCTTTTCATGGCCCTGCAGCCAGACCTGATGCCCATATTGGCTCTAGAAGTGAACTGCATGTGCAGAGCTTCATGTGGAGCTTGGCTCCACTTGACTTTCAAAGTCATATTTCAAGCATATAAATGGACAGAGTTTATCACCTGACTGAGTTGGAGCCCCTGGTAACAAGCTTTCCCTAAATTAACAAGCAGTTTGGTTACTACATAGCCTTTTGCTTTGAGCAACCTGCTCTAGTGGAAGGTGTCCCTGCCTGTGGGAGGGGATTAGACCTTTGTGAACTTTAAGGCCCCTTCCAACTCTAACCATTCTATTCACTACTCTTTTTACCATTTGCCATGTTTTCTGGGGGGTTGGATGAATTCTAAGAACTGGGATGTCAGCAGCTGAATTAAATACAAAGCAACTAATAAACTGCAAGAGGAGACTGCTTTTCTTCTGGGGTTCATTCCTACCCAAAGCGGTTACAGTGCCTTTAGTGACTATACAAGCTAAAACTGCAAAAATTAGGCTAAAATCAGCACTAGCATTTAGAATCGCCTGCTTGAGAAAAGCGCAAAGCTTTTAACGTGGCAGGAAAAGGTGATCACACCAGGCTTGTAGTTACGTACTCAAATCCAGCCTGCAGTGATGTGGTTGTATTGGCTACTTCATCCTTTCATCTCTCATCAAGTGCTTTGCCACCTCCAGAGCTGATGTCCTTGCCTAGGAGCATCCCAACAGTTAGCAGAGCTTCCAGGTTGGCTTGTAAGTCAAACTCCTCACATTATTTTAATCCAGGTTAAAAAAAAAAAAAAAGGAAGGGTAATGTAGTCCTAAAAATATTCTAACATCATTTTAAAGCTAAATGGTTCCTGGGCTCATCTGAAATCAACATCCTTGCACTGTGTTTTCCCTTCAGCTACAAGCAGGACTCCGCAAGGCTTGGATTTTTCTGTTTGGTTGTTTGGAGGGGTTTTTCCTCTCCTTGCTTTCCTTTTTATTCCCTCCCAACACTTATTCTCTTGAAACACTTCCAGAATTGCCTGCCTAGTTATTTACATTTGATTTACATGGAATCAGAGATACTCAGTTTGTACATTTGTCAAATTAATTTTTGGAATTTGCTACATTCACCTATGAGCTTTAGGGATATTTTTAATTCTTTAATCTAGATATGAATACTCAAATTCTGCAGCTATTCCAGCATAATGCCTTTAGCTAAATTCTTTAAAGATGCCTCTTGTTTTCACATATCTTTCTGGTTCTAACTAGGTGGCAAAAACGGATCTGTTTTAGCAGTCCTTGACTGACACAAAATGACACACCTTGAAGTTTAGTATTACAGCCTCTTGGAACTACATTGCTTTACCCATTCAGCTCTAATGCATCCTTCTTTATGCTGCCACACTTAACATGTATTCATAACAAGAGAAATCCAGATTACCAATATATTTCCAAATCCTGCCAGCCACTGTGTTCATAAACTGACCAAGTGATAATTTAGCCCATTAAAGCAATTCCCAGCAGACCTTTCTTTTGCTATTATACATCCGAACAGGTTCCTGTGATGGACAGCTGGTAGACACCTAGGGCTGGACTGACTTAAACACAGTTAAATAACTATTGCAGCAAATCATTCTACAGGATAAAGGCAAAAGTTATGGCTACCGGAAAACAATTGGTTATTAAATCCCTTGCCCTTTCAGTTACTCTTGCAGTGCAGGAATGATAGTTAATCTGGCAGTTTGTTGGTGGTGATTAGGGACTTTAACCCTGCAGAAGCAGAACAGTTCCCCAGGCTCTTCCTGCCTCCTACCAAACCACTGGGCAGAAAGAATAAACCTTGTCCCAGGAGACCACCACCACACCCTGGCTAAAACACAAAAAGAGAAGCAGATCAGTTACATACAGCAGAGCATATCCCCAGGAGAACCAGGAAGAGCCAAGTGTACAGTGCTTGTGCCATGGTGGTGGGCTTACTCCTATTCTCCCCTCTTTGCTCCACCTACATGTCCCTTTCCCTGCCCCAGGAACACTGTTTCCAATATGTTAAATTTCTGTGGAAACAGCCACAATTCATTTATTTGTTCAACAAAGTCTGCTGCTTCTGTTATAAAATCATCCTTTCCATCTTGCAGAATCCCCATTGCCTCATTCACTTCTTATTCTTTATCCACTTGAAGTCTCTTATTTTTACCTCTTGTCCAATTTTCATTTTACCCTCTATCACTGCCACTCTTATGCCTCCTTTAACATATTCGTTTATTCTGTAATCTTTTCAGATCCCCTTTGAGTTTGATCTTTCATAATTCACATGTCCTTTGCTGTCCCTCTTCACACTTGAAAGTCCTTGTTAGTTATTTTTACAGCAAAGCCCTCCTTCTCATCCCAGTACAATGGCAAAACTCCTATTGATTTCAGAGCAAATGGGGCTCTTGGAGTATTTATGGCTTTGCACAATACATAAGCCCTGGGTGGGGGGAGACAATGTAATTAAGAAATACAGCACGACAGACCATGTCACACTGCTGATTAATGGGTGCACAGTGTGTGTAATAAACGTGAGCCTCCAGCACACCCGAGGTGCACATTAATCAGCCCTATTGCACAACCTGAAAACTCTGATCATTATGAAACAGGTATTTAAAACATTAAAATGCCTTTCTTTTAAGAGGTAGAAATCATTAATCAGAGTGGAGATCTAGTCTCATGTCCACAACTATCAGGCTGCAGTGACTTTTCCATCACTACATGTTGCAGAAATAAAGACAAGATACTGCATTTAAGTGGACAATCTGTCTATTTACCTTATGCTTTTCTGACCATGTGGGGGGCTAACATGGTGGGGATATGGTCATGATGGGGATCAGGTAACATCTCTAGATGATTCTATGATCCTATGTACCCTAATGGGGCACATCCTTGTGCCACCTTCTTCTTTGGTGACAAGTATCACAAGTGAGGGAGTAGCATCCCTGGAGACATTCAAGGCCAGGCTGTATGTGATGCTGGGCACCCTGATCTAGTCGAAGATGTCCCTGCTCATTGTAGGGAGTTGGACTAGATGAGCTTTGAAGGTCCCTTCCAACCCAAACTATTCTGTTATTCAAAGAAGCCTCCACAGCCAGCATGCTGTAAGTTCTGGGGAACACCACGCATCAATAGTCCCCACAACACCTGCCTGTAGGCCACCCTCCACCTAACAGGAAATATAATAGGACCTTGCTCTTATGGCAGTGCCATGAAGGGGGTCTGCACGTGTGGCATCCTGGATGGCTCCTATCAGAAGACAGTAACATTCCACTGGCTGCAATACCAAGCACATAAGGCCCATCTGCTCTCCTATTTTGCTTCTCCTGACAACCTTAGCCATAGCTCCTCTACAAGAAACAGATAATGTAGAAACTGCTCACCCACCTCACCTGAGAAGAGTCCTGTCTGAAGTCAGGGTGGGCTCATTCATTCAAGTAGCAACCACTGAGAGCTACAATAGCTCCTGCCTCAATCCACCAGTCAAAGCAAACATGTCATGTCATACTTTCAAGGTGCACTGGTCATGGTGGGGTGCACTCAGAAAAGTGCACTGAGCACGATCACGCTCCAAAACCAGGCACTGCCTACACTGTTCTTTTGCACAGGATAGAATTGATAGTTACTTTCAGAGTCAATCACCATGGGTCTTAAATTTATAAAGCTGGAAAGGACAACCCTGTTGAAACAGTACCAAGCATATTTTGCACCAAGGATTATGTGGGGTACCTCATCCCATTTGCAAACCCCAGCACTGTGTGTTCCTGCTGACTCCCTGCTCTCTCCACACATAGCCTTTGGTGCATTTCTGAGCAGATGTCTTCAGATTCACAATTTAATACCGTTTTCTTGTAGCCTTAGCCTCCCCGATGCCTGCAGATCACCAAACCTGCTACCACCCGCATGCTCCCCTGCGGCAACCTGTGGAGAGGGTGAGGAGGAGGGAATCCAGTAACAGGTAACAGTGAGACTGCAGGCACAGCATCTGCCATAGCACCTCCCCAGTCCTGGCTGTGCTCCAGGATACTTCACAACAAACCCCTTTCTCCCACCTTCCTTCCACCTCCCACCAGATAGGTTGCGCTCAGATGGTAAGAGAAGTTGAGACCCGCACCCCATCACTGAGGGCTGCACTGCACTCACTGATGTCCCAGATTGTTCTGCCTTAAATTGCCAGACCTCCTGCCGCGAATCAGCTTTTTGAGTACTGAACAAGATAAATAAGAAACAAGTGATAACTGTAACATCAGAAACAAGTCAAGAAGCAGATCCCACTCAACGACACTGGTTATCCGTCGTCCAGTACTCTTCCCTGACAGAGTGATGCAGAAGACAAAGTTCTCCAAATTCCCCACTTTACTAAACAGCTTTTTTCTCTCCGTTTTCATTGAGAAGGGCAGCTCGGTGCTATGTTTGTTTTCAATTTAGGTCCCACGCCAACATGTTCCAAAAGTGTTGGCATTTTCATTTTGTTCAACTTAATGGAGGGTGACTCAAACCTTAAGCTGTTTGATTTTGGAAAGCAAATCAAATATGCAGTGCAGCAGAGGGTGAGGCATGCTGCAGCTCTCTACCAGATATCTATTTAAAAGCAAATTTGTTTCCTTTCCAGAACAATCGAGTCTCTGTTCAACTGTGTTTTATCTGCCCCTCTCCTTTCTGAAGAGACCCACCACAAACTCCAGACACCCAACAGCTTCACGGGCCTGCCTTCTTTTTTTTTTTAAATCACAGCTAGGTTCTTCAAACTCCATCAAAGCCAAACTGGAACAAGCCTCTAAATACTTTCTAGGACTGCCACGTAAGCATTGTCAGAACAGCCACAGAGCACAGGGAGAGGTCCGAGGCTCTCATCCAGAGGTGTTCTTCCTTGTGCTGGAAAAGGAGCACAAAACCTCACTTGGGTCCCAAGACCTTTTACACACACAGCAGGTTGTCTGAAAGGTGCTGCTGGACCCCACTCCATCAGACCCTTTACTGTCACATTATAGGGCTGCAGGTGGTGGTGACTTCTCATTTTGATATTAATTGGCTGTGGAAATCTATAGCACGTTTAACTATGCTGGATCCCAACAAAGATTTTTGGCTTTATCTCCCCCACCATGTGCAAACTACAATATTCTGGGGAAGCAGTGGAACATCAGAGACAGGTACCACTCATTCTGTATTTAAATCAAAGCTTCCCTCTTCCATCAGGGGAAGGAATATTCTAGAAGAAGGGTACATACTGAAAGCAGAAGCAAGAACCTAAGTATTTGGTTGTTAGAGCTGAATTTAGCAATATAGGAGAAAATAAAATAGAGTATTTCATACATAACACAAACTCAAATAGAGGGTTTCTAGGACCCACCAGAAATGTACAATTCCTAAATCACATAACCAGCTGGTAGCTCTGTAGTTGCTCAATACCAGGAGGAGTAAAATTCACCACAATGCCTACAGGCACCACAATATTGAAACCTTCTTCGGAGACCCTGCTCTTGGCACAAAGGGAACTGCACACCCTGGGCACAACCATGGGTGCTGGGAAAAATCAGCAATAACTTCAGAAATAACTAACAAAACCACTGTGACAGAATGAATGTAAATCATCAGAGGTCTGTAATTTAAGTGGCAGCACAGGCTGAGGCAAGCGACTTCAGCCAGAATTAGATCTGGGGAGATTAAATGAGAAGCTCCACTGAATCAGACAAATTCTGAGCATCCCTTTGCTCAACTTTTACCTATCTAATCTGAAATTCTCAAACCTTTTCAAAGCATTCAATTTTGATTTGGGGTTTTGTTTTGAGGTTTTTTAAACGTAAGTAAATCATTCTTTTGGCTGTGACTCCCTGATCTCCAGCTAGTAAGAGAATTTCAGAAGTTTTTGTAGTAAATAGCTTCCAGCAGAGAATGATTAGCATGAAAATTGATTGTGTGATTTGCTATAGTATATGGCAAACGTTTTCTGCAACTAAGTAAGAAGAGCATGATCTTACTCTGTGGGAGGGTTGGTTAACTGCTCAGAACACACCAGGGAGGAAAAAAAAACCTGATGCTGTTAAGAAATTGTGAGGTACTAAACAGCTTTTTCTCTTTGCACTGCAGGTCAGAATGACCTAACACTGCTGCGGTAATGTTTTTAACCTGGACAGTGATAATTACAGGAACAACAAGAAGTTCTTCCCTATGAGGATGGTGAGGCACTAGCACAGGTTGTCAAGAGAAGTCTCTGGCAGTGTTCAAGGCCAGGTTGGATGGGGCTTGGAACAACCTGCTCTACTGGAAGGTGTCCCTGCCTGTGACACGGGGTTGGAATTAAATCTCCAAGGTCCTTTTCAACCTAAACCATTCTATGAGTCTATGAATACATTTCTACCTTTAATAGAGAAAATACCACACTTCATATTAATTACATCTTCAGTACCTAACAGTCACGCATAGCCATTGGTGACCTTCAGTCATCCATGGGACTAGTGGATGGGGCACAGTGTCTCCACCTGACCTGCTTCAGCTCTTTTTCTGAGCTCTTACCCCCTTAGAGTGGGGTTGTGCTTCCATGTTCAGAGAGGATTATCTTGTAAAAATGTAGATACCCTCAAATGCACAATAAACTGTTAATTACCTCCCAGACCATACTCCTCACTCCCACATCCTTTCACCAAATTGATCACAAGCCTGCCTTCTGCTTACCAAATACACAATTAGAAACCCACATTGGACATCTGCTCAGTCTGCTTTAATAAAGACAACATTTTAGGGAAACAGCTCCCATATTGTCATTCAGAACAAATATGCAAAATTAACAGCATACTCCAAGATCTTTGCAGACACGATTTCATTTTCTGTGATGGAAAGAGCCAATTTCAGAGGAAAGCAAGCAGGGCACTTGCCTGGGACCCCAGGGAAATGTGCGAACTCCCCAGAGTGCCTCCAATAGAAGAAAACCCATCTGTCGCAGGTCTCCAGTTCTCACAGTGCACAAATAACATGATTTCAGGGGAAGGAAGAGGGGATACCTTTATTTCCTTACACATGGTGCAGGCACTGAGGAGGGGGAGAGAAAGGTAAAAGGGTCAGAGTGCAGAGTAACTCGCAACACATTTTGTTTTCAAGGTGGGACAGATGAACTCAGCAGTATATCTTTTGGGTCGGCCATGCAAAACTTCAGCTCATTTTTGTATGCTGTAACATATGCAGTAGGAACAAGATTCTTGGCAAGCAGATGAGAAGAAATAGTGCTGGCTGACAAAACTTCAGCACACACAAATCATTGTACACAGCTATATATGCCCTTAAACACATTACTAAACTGCACTTCCAGAGGAATAACTTTAAACTTTAAATAGTAAGCTGTAGTAATGAAATAAGCTTTAAATACTTTGCTGTAGAGGTGTGTTTGCTCAGAATGGGGTTATCTGAGCAAAAGTCCCCGTCTCAGGGTCCACATACAAATAGAGTACCATTTACTTACTGTATAGACAATCATTTACCCAGAAAGGTCACAAAAGCCCAAATTTAATTAGCAAAAGCCAAACTGGAAGGACAGGACTCCAGAACACTTTGATCATGACTTTGGTCCCACTGACTTTCAGACAGATTTTCCACACGCACTCAAAAAAAACCCAATGAAAAGGAAAAATCATACTCAGTGTTCGAGAGACCCAGTGGGAAATCCTGGGTATGATTTCCCTGCCTGGTTTTTCATTTCACTACCCTTCTATAGCTGACGGTATCTATTCACTAACATTATTCTCCTTTCTGTTTTAATCTGGGCTTGGAGTCTTCTTAAACTGATTTTATGCTTACTTAAGAAACTGTGTTCCTTCCAGCAACAGATAGCTTTTACTGGGAGCGTTTTCCCCAATGATTTTTTAATCTCCCTAACCTTGACCTTTCAGTTCAAAATATTAAACAAATCACAAGCTATAACTCGTATTTATTAGACCATTAAAAGCCAAATGCACCTTGCCCCAGAAGTTAGGTAGGAAAAGGGGAGCCCAAAGCAAGGAGGACTAGATAATTACAATGCAAAATACCAAACACAAGTGAATCATTCTTGTGACATTTTCTGTTCTTGTTACAATCTTTGTAATTAAAATGAGGCATTGGAAACTCCATTCCTCGTACCCAAACTTTGTGTGATTTCAGTTATATGCTACATTGCTTTGAGGTTTTTCAATGTTTGCAAGTTAGAGCAGCTAGCCATTTTCCCAAATTTCTGATTGCAGACTCAACAACCCATGAGAAACAAACAAAAAGCCCAACTAATGGATGCATATTTCTTAAGAAGAGCTGATGAGATACCTGGCTGCTGAGGAAAGCCTTTTAAGACCGAAGTCCAAGTCCCCAGCCTTTATAAACGCAAACGTATGGAAAAACCTCACACCATAGCTCTTCTGTGCACCATGCTCATTAAAAGGCAGTGCACAGAAACCCAACAAGTCTAGGAAAAAAATTCACAAACTTCCAAGAGCAAGAGGCCCAAGAACTACCCCACAACTGCAAGACTTGGCAGTGCTATCAGAAGAACAAGATAGTTTCTGGTGATAGATATAGCAGTGGTTTCCTTCCATTTCTTCCAGTGACTATGTTTCAGACAAGAAAACCCACACATTAATTTACCTTTCCATCACCTATTTTTAAGTTCAAGTGGGCTGTGCAGAGTTTGAAAGAGCCTCATATATCAGTGTGCCATCAGAGATACTCCCATGTTCAACACCACTGAATAGCACCATTCACTCACATGCATCCGCTCAACCACATTCCAATATGAGGGGCTGCAGCGCATTGACATGAAAAGCTAAATTTTGAGCTGTTGTCCTAAAGGCAAAGAGCACATATTAGTGAGGAAATAGATGACAATATTCAAGTACAAGTCAAATACATTTAAGTGCGACTTAAGAGTACAGAAAGTGAGAATAAAAATTATATTTAAGGAAGGTCTTGACTAGTTATTTTTCTTTGCAGTGGAAGAACCATGAACTTTCTCAGAACTCATGCAACAGCCCAAGGTGATGAAGAAGAACAGATGCATAGGCAGTTGCTGGGTATTTCACCCTTGTCTGGCAGGGAAAGGTCAGCTAACATCCTGGTACAGCCTACATTACAGCAGGAAAGTGAACACTTCTTTTGGCATGTTTCTTAGCTGAAGAAGGTTTTATGAGGTTTGCTGTTATTGCTTGTGTTATTACTACTGGTACTTTGACAAAGGCATTAAAAGACAATGAAAAGGGCTCATAGGCAGGGAGCTTCTAAGCAACACTTTCAGTTGACCCTTCACTGCATGAAACCCATTCTTCTTAGGAGACCTTTTAGCATTTCAAGGTTACCAAGTTTTACAGACAACCTCCTGTAATAAGGTGAAGACGACAAACATTTTGCTTCTAAACCAGCAAACTTGATATTACTTTCACACCACACCATTAAACACACATTGTAGCACTGTCTTGGTCTCTGCTAGCAATCATAAAGAGATCTCGGATATTTCCTAAGAATCAGGTTACAAAAATGTAGTTGAGGCACATGCAAGGACATAAAAATTCCAGTGAGATAAAAGCATCCCTGTTTACATAGCAATTCTGCTTCATTAGACTCAATGTCATTTCATTATATTCAATGCCATTTAGTTTTGATGTTCATTTCAAGGCTGCTTATTTATACCAAATAAATACGCAGACTGGGGGAAACAACAAAAACTGCGTTGAATGCAATGTTGAAATGGAGTTTAATATGGAATGAAATATATATCTGTCATTCTAGTTAAGAAAGTATCTGTTTGCTTACATATCTACCATACAAACTCTATCCTAAAACCAAATTTGGCTACAGATATCTGACGCTAAATCCCAGCATACAGAGAGACTCTTGGCTGACACTGCTCAGAGGCTATTCAGAATAGAAACATTTTTTCCCCTATTTACACACGCTTTCTGCTAGGTGAGATTCACTCTTGTTTAGGACTTTAAAGAAATTGGGGTGTTGGCCCCCCCCCCCCCCCCCCGAGATTAATTTCACTTACTAGAATTAATGAATACAACCATTTGATGGCAAAAAAAGCCAGGGGACATGGGCTGGTACCTTTGAGGCAGAACAGACTATGCACTACACTGTAAAAGTCTACTTTCTTGAAATGCTTTTTATCAAATTTCTTATACACAGCAGCACAAACCCGCTAAGGGCTTACTTTTTCATTTTATTGTAAGCTATTTAGCACATCTTGCTATAGGGTTTCTCTGAAAGTGCATAAACTTATTTTAATTGTTCCCAGCGCTGACACCCATTTAATTAAATGATAGTACTATTCCAAGATTTATTATACAGAACCAGAGACTTTTCAAAAGCAGCAATGGAACATATAATAGATGTGTCACATTTTAAAAGCCTAATTAAATCTATTGTTTCTCTATGTCCCCAGCATGTCTCTCTCAAGTGTAAGATATAATTTAAAATGGCTGAGATGTTTATTTCAATGATCATATGAGCCACATCCACATTTAGGATGGTTGCTCCCGGCAAAGTGAAAAGTGTGTACGTGGAGGGGCACTGAATATAACTCAAATGAAAAGACTGAAAATAAGAAGTTGTGTTTTGTTCTTTGTGGTTCTCATCTGATGTCCTTGGATGGGAAAGGGAGCTGAGCCAGGCTTAGGGAGGCAGGTGGAAATCTAGTCCCTTTCCCTGCCAGTGGGTACAGCTTTTCAGGATTTTTCTCCCAAAACCTGAGCCTGATCACTGCAGATATGAACAGGGGGGAGCTGGAGAACCACAGAGCCTTCCAAGGCACCAAATCAGTGAGCAGGACAGCAGTGGGTGCAACACCACTGGCATTAGCAAGGGAGCAAGAACAGGCACACTAATGCTTTCCTTCAGGGATGCCTCCTGGGGCAAGATGTTCTGCAGTGCCCCTTCCTCCAAGATGTACCTCATAAATAAAAGCCCTTTGTCTGGAGCTGGCTGGGACAGCAAGGGGTGTTGATGTTTTGGGTTTGGTTTTTTTTTAACCACCGTGTGTCTTAGCTTTCAAATGCTAAGAAGAAAACTATTTCAGTGATTAGTATGACAGAGCCAGGTAGGATTTTCCAAGTGCCCAGTATTAAGCAGACTGCTCTCAAAGATAGAAGCTCCCAGCACTTGCGGGGGTAATTAGGCTCTAGTCTGCCATTCCTAGAGAAATTCCCCTTCGTCCTTAATCTCAGAAGATATGCGAAACATACCAAAAAACAAGCTGAACTCCAACCAAAATTAAGTATTTCAGCCCATGAGACCAAACTCGTTTGCCCTAGCAACATTTCGGCAGCAGAGCAGACTGCCAGGCTTATTTCAGAGTTGTTACTACCATGATCAGAATCACTGCGTTTCACCCCTTCTGCATCGTTACCACAATCACAGCTGATTTTTAAGGGCAATCAAATATTGCAAGTCTCTAAAAATGAGAATAATAAGAGGCACCAAGAGAGGTAAATTCCCTTAGAGATCATTGGAGATTATCTTAAAGAAGTAAATTCAGTACAAGCTAGATATCAAATGTAATAACTCATGCAAAATACTCTCTGAGGGAGAATTAGAAGCACAGTGGTTATTTAGTCTTTGGCATCTATAACTTTTTACAAGTAAAGAATATATTGTAATTATTTAGTCTTAAATAAGTAATCACTTTTTTCCTGCTTTAATATTCTGAAAATAATTATATTACTTAAGGTTCATTAACTGTTTCCAGCAGAATAACCAGCTTTATTTAATTAGCTATATGAAGCTTTTTAGTTACTTTCTTTCTTTCCATCACTGATTAAACATTAGTTTCAGAAGATTAGCAGCTATTTTCTTCCAGTCAATATGCTCCCTAGCTTGTAATCTTTTGAGGAGGAAAAACACCATGGTAAATCAAACTGAAATGCTATGATTACTTAGAGAAAACATCAATGAGAAATGGGGTTTGCTGAACTCCTTCATTCACTATCCTGCCCTTAGCAACAGAAATAATGAAATGTTCAAAAGCAAAGTGAATACTACTTGTAAGTGAACAGGCTCTTTTGCTATACCTTTTGTTATTGAGCAAGAACTGTACTCTGGCTAACCTCAGAGGGAAACTGGCATAAAACAAGTATAAACCTATTATAATATATCAACTGCGTATTCCACTTACCTAGCCTTGCTGGCAAAGCACATCATTTCACAGGTTGAAATATGAGCTCTCCCCATCAAATTCCAGCATGGGGAAATGACCATCACATGATGGGTATTGAATATTCAGGATTTATTCTTTTCCTTAAAGTTGACTTCAGGCAACTCCTACAGCAGTTAATGTTCCACATTTTCTGTGAAGTGTCAAGGAAACCTTGTCCCTATGTGCTTCAGCTGCTCAAAAAGGATGGAATATCAAAGTCCTATACATGTGAGAAAAACGCTTTGAAAAACAGTTCCACTCCAAGCTCTCTTTCAAGTTTAAACAGTGGAGATTTAGGATGGGTATAAGGAAGAAATTCTTTACTGTGAGGGTGGTGAGGCCCTGGCACAGGTTGCCCAGAGAAGCTGTGGCTGCCCCATGCCTGGCAGTGCTCAAGGCCAGGCTGGACAGGGCATGGAGCACTCTGGTCTAGTGGAAGGTGTCCCTTGCCTGTGGCAGGGGTGTGGAACAGGCTGATTTTTCAAGGTCCCTTCCAACTCAAACCATTCTGTGTTTCTATTCTACACATGATACGCTGTAAGAAAAGGGTGGTGAATAGGAAGGAAATGGTGAAAGTAAGGAAGAAAGCACCTTGGAAATGGATGCTCTCTGTATCTTTACCAAAACCACCACCTACGAATATTTTTATCAACAGTTTACAGTCCTATTGACCAGTCACTGCAGCCATTAGCCACTTCCCCTTTACTGAAAGCCATCTAACCTCCACAGTGCCAAAGATCTGGACTATGAAAAACCAAACAACCCTGGAATGACAACAAAACTTTTACTGCGTTAATAAAATCAACAACTTCATAGAAACAAGGTCCAACCACACCAGCTCTCAGCTACCATCTTATCTTACATTTTAGCAAGAAAAAAGACCTCCATGTTTACAAAGCATAAAAACAAGCATGAAATTTTACATCATTTCTTTCCCTTCTGAAAGGAGCAGTGTCTCAGCTTCTTTTGCCTGTTAAGTTTTATGCCCTTCACAAATTGCATTTGCCTGCAGCAGCAAAACCAGAACTTTCATCTGTCCTTGCAGCACATTCCCTTGGAAGAAAGCACAGCCAAGAGAATACACGCACCTACTGCAGACTTTAGAATGCTGCACTGTTTTGATGTGCCGCAAGTTTCAGGTAGTGGGTTAACAGAGGATTCATGACTGGTATATGGGTTTTTGGTGAGAGCATAAATCTATTTCATTATGAATAATAAATATCTGAACTGAAAACCCAAATGATTTTAACTGAAAATTGCACATTTCTACAGACTGAAATTTTTAACTATTATTCATTGTTACCTATTCTGTGCTCAAGGCTTTTATTTTCTGCCTATATTGTAGAAACACAGATCTAAACTGCCAGTTCCATCAAAGATCTCTTTACATTCGACAACATAAAATGACTTTACTGCAAACTACATCTACACTTCTTATGAGGTCTTTTATGACTTGGGTATAAAGAAGCAAGTTTTAAGGCAGACCCTCTGCCTGTCCTCATTTTGATGATAATACGCTTGACTTGCAAAAAAGCTGCAGATGTGCCAAACAGCCAAAACCAAATCAGACAGTAAAATTCTAACCACTATTACTTCTGCTTACCAGTTGTTACCACGCTATTTTTTGCTTGTTTCCTCAGGCGCCGACTACCATGAAGGCCACCTCTGACCTGATCTGGCGCACAGATGGATGTGGGCAAGCCCTGCTCATAGCATCCAAGCCAACCATCTTGCTAACACAGAATCAGCTCTATATGAAGATACATATAAAGAAGGAAGATAATTGTAATAGGAATGTCTAGTCCAAATTTCTACATGCAATGAATGTTCACATAATGACCCCTACAGCAGAGGGAATTGTGCACTGTAGGCAGGTTTTGGAAAGCGCCTTGCTTATTTACACAGTCAATACCCGACCAGCTGACAGTTAGGATGCAGACACCATTTAACACAGCTGTTCAGTACAGTTGTTTACATCATCTCTCTGAGCATTATATACATTTTCACAGCAGGTAAAATCTGTCTAGAACTCAACAAAACATGCCCACCTATTGTCTGGGTACTGTAAGAAGGACAAAAAGGACATCAAATCATTTTTCCTTTTTAGGCAAGTGATGGGGTCACAAAACAAGAAAAGATTTCAGCCACTCATTTCCTCTCTTCATAAGCAGTTACAAAGTTAGAGACAAGCCTTTACAAAAGAAGGAATAAATATGGGCTTGTATAAAGAATGAGGGGAAAACTGTTAGCAGGTGGTACTTCAGTTCCTGTATTCTAAAAGCAGACTCAAAGCTGGAAGGTAACTTACGTTCTGCCTTTGAAGCAAAGTTTCTCCTTTAAACATTATACATCTAGGCAGGCTATTACAATTCCCCCCAAGAACAATGCTATTGGGGTGGCTTCAGTTTTAATAAGCAAAATAGTAGAGCCACAAATTCTTCAAGATTAAAGCAAAGAGATTGGGGCCTGGGTATTTTGCTTTTAACTTGACTGACAATCAGGTTGTTCCATTTCCCTGTCCCTCAAAACCTGCCTGGCAACAAAACTGGAGGATGAAGCGATAGCTCCCAAGTCGCATACAGCACTGATATTAGACACCAACTTTATTGACTCTGTGTCATGGGTTCAGCTGGCAAGTTGGTCCTGCCTGCCACAAGAAACTCACACCAAGAGCAAGTTCACTGCTGCAGTTTAGCCAGTCTGTACAAAGAGCTCCTCATTAAGCAAACGGGCCCCTAACTAAGGGGTGCAACTAAGATATTGAGCCAGCACTAACTGGCAAATAACGGACTGTTACTGACTCTAACCCTCTGCAGACTTCCAAAAACCTCTTTCAAAACTTGTGGGTTTGACAGCCATTTTACAGGTGCTACTTCCTTCCAGCTCCAAGCCTCTCTGCTGGCTCTGTCCTGCTTTTCTGTGCCTTGTTGCCATATCAGAGCTCTGAAAAATCACTTGCTCTAAACTTCCTAATCTATGCTCATTGCCACTGACTTTTTTTTGTTCCTTTTTAGTGCTGTCTTCCTGGTTGACTGAATGGCAGCTCTTTCAACAGCTGATGTGCTATTCAACTTGCCATTTACAAAAGAAGCCTCTAGTCCTCACGATCACAGAGGGCGGTTGGGAGAGCAGGGACAAAGCAAACCCTAAAAGCTGAGGAGTAGAAAACAAAATCCTGACATGCAGTGATTTGCATGAAAGCTTCATGTGATTTTTAACTGCTTGGGACTCTCAATCTCCTCAGTCTGCAGACCTCTGTCATTATTACAGTCATCGCCATCCCTACCCCATTCACTGTCCAGCCAAGCACAACTACAATGGCTTTCTAAGCTGACCCACCAGAGATAGGTAGACTGGAAGCCTGCTTTAAAATACCTTGTAACCAAGCCCAGTTTTCACCTACTCTTTTAATTAATCAATTAAAACTGCTTTCCAAGACATTTGTATGGCATCTTGCAACAGGCTTTCATTGCATCTTGATGATTTAGGGCTAGATTTCCCTGATATCTGTAGTTCTGGACTTTTAATCTGTTCTATCTGTAAAGTGCAATGAATTTCTGTTAGGCTTTATAGTGACTGTCCTCCCAGTTTAAATCTTCCCAAAGAACTTGTTTACCTGTGCTTACTATCCATGTTGTGCTGTAATAAGTCACTTAAATGGAGTTACAATTTAGTTATAAAACATCAAGAGATGCTGACCAAGATAACTACTATAAGCAGGAAGCTCTCATAGATATGAACATTGTTCTCTTGTATCAAACACATTATAAGGTTAGATGTCTTATGCAGTTGGAGGCAATAAAGGTTCTTCCCAATATTATCAGCATACAGAGTTATCCTGAATATGACAGTATTTTGAACCTGGCAGTGGGCCTGATTCTTCCCCGAGTTAAAGACTTCGTTATGGTTCCTCTTGTTTTCTACCAAAACAAGTGAAAGCTGAATATGCCTTGGGAGCTGAACACATGTGTGCACATGTGGGATATATATTGCAAAAGCTTTGGACAAGACTATGAATATGATATCTTTCCATGGAGTGGAGTTACCACATGTGGCACCCCTTTTCCCCAGCACTCACTCAGCCCCTAGAATATCCAAGCAGAGGCCAGGGCATTATCATAGTAGCTACTTTCAAAACCATGAATAAAACTCTTGAAACAGATGGCACAAAGGAAGTAGTATTACTTCTAGCACATCTACAGGCTGATCAAGCCTCCAGACAACAGGACAATAATAGGTACTTTATTAGGTGCTTCTGTCCTATCAAATGTTAACTGCTTGTCTCTGCTTTCCATGCCATTTGCTTCCTATGGCAAGGTTATTTATCTACTGACCCTTTAAAGTTACTGACCAGCAAGCTCTGCATCCTTACAAGTCAACAATACCACGTCTTTGCAGAAGAAACAATTTTTAAGCATGCACTTCCACGCTTTCTCCAATAGAGACCTTATCTCAAAGGGGGAGTCTCCAAAAGTCACTACAAGGTTCTTCCTTCCTGAAACTCCATCCCAAAACTTTGCTACAAGGCTTGCAGAGCTAAGCAAAAAAATGTCCTAGCTACAGTTAAGCTGCTGGAGAACCAAGGTCCCCGCAGTCTGTGCACACAGGCACTGACCCACAAACCATCTCCTCTGCCTGATGTCTCTACCCATTGCTTCCTATCCACACCCCCATGAGCTCACAGAGATCTGTTTGTACACCACTTGAGTACGTCAGGTCTGTGGCCCATACTGGCTGGTCCCAGGCACAAGTGTAACACAGATCATAAAGAAATCATTAGCAAATCAAAGGGAAATGGAAAAAAGAAAACAGCTTTTCACCCAAAGAAAAGAGCTTTCCCCACACTTCTTAACTTCTACTTGTACAATTATCACCCCTCAATTTCCCTTCATCATCATGGGGAATTTTCCCTTTTGAAATTGTTTATTAACCTGAACCAATTTTTTACCATGTATTTACATTTAATCATCTAGCAAGCATGATTATCTTGAGTACTAATAATAATCATCACATTACTAACATCACTTTACTTTTAAGCCGTGTGACTAAATATTGCTAATTAATTCCAAGTTAATCAGCTTCATTAGCTACACAAATATTTCTTCCACTTAAAGCATTCAATCAGATTTAATTTGCTAAGAAAATATTCATTGGGTGTTTATGCAACCCATTCTTGCTTTCCATTAATTGAGGCGTGTTACTCTGTGTGGTCTTCATGCAAAAACCAAAAACCTGAGAAGAAACTGTTAAACTTGTGCCTTCATTTGCAACTTGCACATTATGAGAAGATTTGAAGGCAAAAGGAAAAAAGAATTCAAGTTAAGAAATCACAACTTCCCCCATAACAGAATTTAGAATGGATTTAAATATAGATACATCATAAATGTCTCATAAGATCACTGTGTGCTTTTTTTACTGCAAGAGTAGTAACACTACATCACAGCGTAGCATATAAGCATGATCTCACTCACGCCTTAACTCCAAAGTATTTCAGTTTAAAGGGTGAAGTAAACTTACTTAAGAGGGCTGAGGATGCTAAGGTGCAGAACTATTCCTTACAGAATACGCAGCTGTGCAGTCAGAAGATAGTTCACAAGAAATTATTACCCTAGACTAGTTGACCAGTCCTTTAAGCTTATTTGGGCACACATTTCCTTTGCACCAGTGGATGTTTTGCTTACACAAGAACACAAGTATCAATGCCACAGAGTAGGAATTTCAGAATCTGGCCTACTGGGCAAAGGGCCTGGGTTATAAAAGTTGGGTTTGACTGCTTTATGTGGAGAGATGGAAGATGAGGAATACACCCACCTCATGTGGCGGCTTCAACAAGTATTTACTTCTTCAGTAGAACTCTGTAATACAGGAGCTGTTACTCCATGGATCCACAAACACACAAGTTGCTATATTTTCACCATTCATCTCCTTAAACTCGGTGGAATTAATACACACAACTAACTTCAGTCCTATGAGCACACTCAACTTGGTTTTCATGAGATTACTCACATCCATGCAATTACAATAACTGAAAGACACTCTGGACATCAGGGATGAATTAAAAAAGAAAAAAAGCAATCACTTCCTGCCATTCACAGTATTCCTGGGCAAATACTCAAACTTAAGTAGTTTAGAATTGAAATAATCCCACTCCTTTAGTTTTTATCCATCACAAATTGAAGTATTCACATTTCTTTTTATACTGAGCCCCTTACTTTAGCAGCATACAAATCCATACAAAGGGCTCATGGGTGCATAAACAGTACCAAATTCTTCCTCCTCCTTTCAGGATTTGATCAAACAGATAATTATTTATTTAATAAAGATCAAGGCAACAAAGCTCTTTGTTTTTTTCCTTTTAAGAGACCAATCACTACTTTTTCCAGTTTCTCAGTTACTCATCTAAAAACCATGCAACTCAAAAATAATGAGGAAGGGTGTGAAAAGGAAAAGGGACTATCTTGACCTCTACATTTTTCACAAACAAAAGATGTATTGAATGAATTTCATCTGTGGAGCTGCAGCACTTAGGTAAGAACTCACAAGCAGTGCACCCTGTTCCTGTTTATTTTAACCCAAAGCTGCCAAAGTATAAGCTTAAAGCAACCAGCATCCCATACATATCACCATATTCCGCAGCCACACCAAGAAATGCTCTCATGAGAGCAAAGAAAGATTAGGATCCTGTGGCCAGCACGCCCTTGGGAGACATAATACACCTGAGAAAGCAAAGAGAACAGGAAAGTATGGGAAGCGCCATGAAATGTCTTTCTGATATTTCTCTCATTGATATTCTTCTGCTTTATTTATTATCTTGAAACCACTCTCCTCGCTATCAGCCACATGTACAGTCCACAACTTACTCTGAGCCAAAGGGAATAAAGTGGAGACAGAAGAGTTGAGCCAACGGGTGCTTGCCATGTGATCTGGGCACACAGCAACTGCTGGCTGGCAAAGCCAGAGCTCTTCCCAGTTTCCCTTCATACATGCCTCATCTCTGCAAGAGTGAGCCAGCAACAGACACAGCAGGACTGCATCAGACCTACAGCTGAGCTGCTTTTGGCCTCCTGAGCTTGCATGTGAAGGTAGAGGAAGGTAGGGTGAGCACAAGCAGAGGAAACTGAAAGGAGTAAGAAAGGAGACTGTGCAGGGGCTGGAAACACTGAGAAAAAAAAACACCTACAGATGCCAGGGATGTGGGGTAGCAGCACCCACACGCAGTTGGCCAGGCAGCAAGTGCACTGACAGAGCTCCACTAGCCTCAGAGGCCTTCTCTTCTGAGCACTGTAGGCTGGTAGGGCCAGGGAAAGAGCAACAGACCAAGATCAAGCTGAAGCATGCCAAGGCAAGCTTTCCTGGTACAAATACAAGGGCTGCTTTTTTTTGTTTGCGGGAGGGCAACCTCTCACAAAGTGGGGTCCAAGGGACAGGATCTGGGGCACATCAGAGAAGGCACACCTGAGAGGCAGTACATAGGAGAAGAGAGATCAAGAAGAGCAACTTGATAACCCAAATTAACGTATAGAAGCAGGCAGTGAGTCCCAATCCGAGCAAATAAATAAATAAACAGAAATGCTGCACCAAGATGTCACTGGCGGCCCTTCCCCACATCAGTGGGCTTAGGTGAGGTGAGCTGTTACCCAAGAACTCACTTTAATCCTCTTTCGGCTGGTATTCAAAGAAAACTCTGGCCCTGATAAGCCTGAAAAAAAAAAAAACAAAAACACACCTTCTGCTCATCCACAATAATCTAAACTTAGTAGAAGAACAAGTGAGAGCATAGCCTGATAAGAAAATGAGTAGCCAAGCTCCTGATGATCACATGGCATCTGCTGGGCCTGGGAGAGGGACAGCACCTCCCACAGCCCCTCAAGTGACACCCACCACCCACCAACACTGCCTTCAAACACTAACATCAAGCAGTTTGCCCTAACTTCCTGAAAGATAAACACAAATGCTTTGCACACAAGACCAAATTAAGGGACTATTACCATGTTACTCTATAGCATAGAAAGCTTGTGCCAAGAAAGTTTTGCCATTGGCCTCCACAAGGCAGAGAATCCATTTGGATGCTCACACAGCACCTACCTAGCATTCCATCTCACTGCTAAACAGGGGAGGCAATTATGCAAGGGTCATTCAAGAACAAAGCACTAGAATAAGTGATCAAGCCCTCATTTGGCACTAACCCAAACAAAAAAATCCATACAAGTCCTGACTTTCAAATATGCAATCTGAGAAAGTGAGGTAAAATGGGGAAGAAAGTGCAGGGATTATGGAAACGTATCTTTAAATCAACAAATACCTAAAATTCCCCTCTCAGTTGAACAAGAAAACTTGCAAAGAAGTGTTCCAGACATAACTGGCAGAATACACAACTTAGAAGGATATTAGCAACAATAAACAAAGGGAATGGCAGTAACCCACATTAGCAAAGACGCCTCAGCTAATCTGAGCCAAAAATCATAGAGAAAAATAAAAGCAGACAAAAGTTACAGCAACCTAAAGCACATGAGAAAAATACCACTTACCTTCCTTTCTGCAAAACAGTACCTTCCAGGAGCTCAAGCTCTGCTTGAACCAAGAGCTGCACTACTCACACAGAAGGTGGGAAACACACATCCAAAACCCTCTTAAAGCAGGAAGAAGCCCAACCCCACCTCCCTTCCCCTTGCAGGCAACAGTTATTCACCATGTGAAAACTCTTTAAAATCAAGAACAAGCCTGCATGTGTTTCTTCCTCACAGGTGATACGTATAAGGATAATCACCTGTGGATCCTGAGTGGCTGAAGCTGTTTGCTTCTAGAACTCCACTCTAGCATGAGCTAGGCTTTACCTTCATGCATCTGCCCAGACCTCTCTGGCTTGCTCTGGATGGCCCTTCATACAGCTTGCATCATGTGGGATTGCTGTTTTGGAGGTATTTAATTTCTTCCATGAGCTGTGCTAGAAGCTTACAGACCAAACTTTAGAGACAGATGCTGCTATGCAGAGAAGTTTGGTATTGGCTCCAACTCTTCAACCTCAGGTGATACTAACAGCTTTCACAAAAACACATCACAGCTGAGTGGAGGTAAGACATGGAAGAACTGGGGTCAGTCACCCCCTGGGCCTGCTCCCAAGCATTATGCTAACTCCTTATCAACACCAGTGAAGCACTACTCAAAGAAAAACAAAGGAGTAAGAGGTTAATCACAAATAAACTGAAAATGCCTGTCATTTAGAATTTGATTCTGATCTCAGTTTTGGTGTAACTCAAAGTGTCTTTCATTTATCTTGTGTTTCTGCCAGCAATCATTAAAAGATTTTACAGAACAATCTTTCTTTGAAGCTGCTAAGCACTGAATATGCAGGGAGAGAGTCCAGTTGCAAAGATAATTGAAAACATTCATCTTTCTGGATTTTGGCCTCACAATGTAACACACACACACATCTCCTTCATAAACATAATGTTTGTTCTAGCTCATTGCCTAAACAGCTGACAAACTATTAATCTGACGTTGAGTTGGGGTGGGATGGGAGAAAAGAAGCTGCATATTTTGTAAGTTGTATAAGGACAAGCAGAAAAAGTTCCTACATGCTTTATCAGGACTAATGCATTTTTTCTGACCAATGGCCAATTACACAACGTCCTGCACCCCTGAAGAGAATCACCCTTGGAAATACTGACCTTGAAATAATGTAACCTTAGTGGATGTCAGTGGAAAAGGAAGAAAAGTGAACAAGCTGAGGATGGATAACGCTTTCTTTTTGGAACAAACACTAAGATTTGGAATTATTTTCCTTTATAAGTCTACACTCTGATTCAAGAACTTTAACTTCCATAGCTCCCAAAAACATACATTAACAATCAACTTCATAAGATTTAAGTAGTTTTTTAATCAATACAGTATAGGCAGTTCTGATTTTATAATAATAGATTGTGAGCTATTGTTTTTACATAATGAACTCATATTAACTATTAAACCAATATTTAATTATTGTAATTACTGCAGTCTTTTTAGACTCTCTCCTATCCATCCCTGCATTGTCAGAATCACACAAGCTGGCCTGTGCTATGTAGCAAGTGAAACTTGATTTAATTGTAGCCCTTTTGAACCTGAAAGTCCATGAAATACCTGAACCACAATCTCGGGATCTAGGCAGCATGCCATTATTTTTTCATGCAGTACTCAAATATCATGGGAATGGCAAAGTGTACAAACCCCAGTGGAATCTTACCAATCTGGCTACATCCAGCATTGAAATAAAAAATATCCTATCTGACTAGGACCATTAAAAAGTGATCAAGTATGCCATAGGTATCTTTTTTCCAGGGTGATGTGCCAAAGAGTAAGAGCATACATACAGATAAAACGAACAAGGTCGGGTGCAAAACTGCTTCTTACCTTATGAACTTCTAAAGCCACATTTTTATCTCATTTGCAGTGATGTTAATCCAGAGTTCAATCAAATTCAAATTTATGCTGTTATAAATGAGAGCAGAAGTTGGCTCTTAAATTATAGCAGCTAAGCACAACAGATTTTGTTTCCCTTGGAGTGTTTTTGAGCTCCTGATAAAGAGACAGCTTTTATGTCTGTAATAATGCCCTCTTCCTGAATTCAATGAGGTAAGCATCAAACACACACACTGAAGTGCAGGGCTTCATTTCTCATGGTGGCTTTAATGTATTCTAAAATGATTTCTAAATCAGAGCATAATACGCGCTAAAAGTGACAGAGAAATCAGGCTCAGACCCGATTGTGAATGGATGTACCACCCTCTTTTGACATTTCAAGACAACAGACGAAAGATAAATAAGAATGTGAAAGAAAGTCTTTGGAAAAGGGACTGAAAAACTACACTGTACTAAATTACTGGATTTGTGATCCAACTGACATAGGGATTACTGGATCAAAGACCATGGGTTTTGCCATCTAGAGAAGAAAGTTTGCAACTCCTCCTACTTCAAACCTTATCCAGCCTTAAGGCTTTTGCTGTACATGCATAAGGTCACAGCCTGCCTTTTCAGCTCAGTACTCCTTCGAGGCACTTGGACCTTCTTGCAGACAAGGAGCCTCACTAGTCTCATTTAACACCTACAAGTGTATAATTATATATGGCTATAAATAAGTAAGACTCAACTGCTGCATCAGAGAACTAAGACTATGGCCCAAGTGAGAAAAATCTTACCTCCTCTAATCCACTTCTACCCTCCACAGTAGCTCTGGTCCCACCAATGGGACCCTGGGGTTAAACACCCATTGCATTCATGGCCTCCACATAAAAACATGCAGTGCCCACAAGATGGTCATAGTCCTCTAATTCATAAAGATATATGCACTAAAATAGTCCTTTAATTCATAAAGACATATGATGACATCATATTAATAAAGAACAAACAGCTCCAGCAGTACATCAAAGGCATGCCCAGTAAAGCAGAGTTACACTCACAAATACCCAGCCAGAGCCAGACTCTTTTCCAGCAGCTGGTGGAGGAGCCACAGGCCTTTTTCTCTCTCAGCACCCCTCCTCTAGTCTTTACTGGAGGTAAATCACAGGTTTATATGCCCTGGCCAAGGCCCTTCCAAATAATTTAACAATTCTTTTTATTTTGCCAGCAGCTGCTACAGATCATAGCACAAGGCTGGCAACGAACTGGGAATTATTTATTAAGTAACAGGCTAAATAACAGAGACCTGATTTCTATAGCAAGCTCTCCTATTAATCAGTACTTAGTAGTATGGATGTTGTCCAAAGTTAGTTACTACTTACTGTTTTGTGACTATAATGACATATTTTTTACTTATGTCTTTACAAACACGTATCTTTTTGGAGTTCTGGGCCTGGTTAAAGCAAAAGACAATTAAACATGAAATATGTGATAAAAAATAAAGTAATCAAAAGGAACAGAAGGTTTGTGTTCAATTTGCAGCAGTATCTGACTAAGCTGTCTCAATCTTTGTCAGCTCTAATTCAGCTGTAAGTACCATAGTTCAGCATGTTGAGCAGTACATTAGCAGGGCTACAACTATTCTGGGATGTTTTGGGCAAGGCAAAGTTAATCTACAGAATAGAAAATAATAAGGCATTTTGGGTTTAGTTCACTAAACAGTGCACAGAAAAGCACTTCAGCTTTCCAATACCACAGGGAAAAAAAAACCCAAACCATGCAGAAAGCAGCAGTTCCTCTGTTTTATATGGTAATTCAGTGAACAGCATGAAGCACCTCAGAGCTGGGCACAAATTCATGCGATGCCATACTGCCTATTATACTGTTCTTGGTACAACACCTACCCTTAGGATGAAGAATGCATTCAGGAACGATGGGATATGAATTACCGTTGCATTGTTATAAGTCTGTCTGCATGAAGGATCGGAAGCCAAGAAAGCATAATTCATCATGACAGATGTGTGCAGCATCAGATGTTTCTAAAAGAGTTTGGGTGGAAGAAATAGTGAAGCATCTGCAGGCTGCTCTGCTCTTCAGGCAGAAAGCACAATCCACGGCAGCATATATGCCCACTGTTATCTTCTGGAAACTAGGAAAGCATATGCTATAGCAGATGCTGCACTGTGATTCTCCCCCCCTTGGACTCTGTTAAGGGTATTCAGCTAATTGTAATGCTGTAATTAGTTGTGTTCTGTATCTCAAAAGCAATTTTTTTCTACACGAGTATTCCATTGGTTTCATTGGCACCGTTTCTCCGAGGAACTGTAAAAGGCATGTAATAAATGGAGGACAGCAAAAGGTGGTAAATTAGAATAAATGGCCTAAACTGAGTCTAATGACTGCAAGTTCTGGGTCACACCCCAAGAAAGCAGGCTGATGGGCTGCAGCCCTGCTGTCAGATGTCAGGGTGAAAAACCTTGTACCAGCACTTGCAAGCCATATCTCTCAGTCCTTGCTCCATCAACCCCACATTTCAGATCAATGGGAGATCTGATGGGGGAAGGACTCACAGGGTCTTCCTGTTTATATTTTTTGCCTGTGCAGAGCAAACTTACAACCTGCAGCTGCAGCCCTGGCAGCTGTTACCACTCCTGTGATTCCTGAGTATGGAAGGGCTCATGTACACTTCTGACCAGCAGCCTTGAGGCAAGGATTCAGGAAAGCATTCCAACATGGGTTCCAGCCCCCAGCATGGGCAGGGACACCTTCCACCAGACCAGATTGCTCCAAGCCCCTTCCAACCTGGCCTTGAACACTGCCAGGGATGGGGCAGCCACAGCTTCTCTGAGCAACCTGTGCCAGTGCTTCAGAACCCTAACAAGGAAGAATTTCTTCCTAATGTGCAATCTAAATCTCCCCTCTGCCAGTATAAAGCCATTCCACTTTGTCCTGTCCCTACCTGCCCTTGTAGAAAGTCCCTCTCCAGATTTCCTGTAAGCCCCCTTTAGGTATTGGAAAACTGCTTTGAAGACTCCATCAGTTAAAACAGAGTGGATGATGCTGAAGGAAGAAGGTTGAGTCAATAGTAGCACTCTCGAGGACAGCGAAGCAGGGCTTTGCTACCCTACCTTCCTTGGCAAGATTTGGTTCCACTTCCCGATCTGGGTGGACACAGGTCATGGTGTTGAGGTCATCCCAGGTGAGTGGCTTAGCAACTGCTCACAATCTCCATCTCCCAGCTGCTGCTGAGAACACAGGGCTGCCCCCAGATCCTGTACATCTCACACTTTAGTCCTAAACACCAAATCCTGTACAAGGCTTTATTATTTGATTCCATGATTTTAAAGCAAAAACTGGAAAAATCATTTCAGGCAAACCTCACATTGTGCTGAGTCATTCCCTTCTTCACTCTTTGGATTTTTTTCCTAGATACACTCGAAGGCAGAGGTAGCTTTTGATGACATGCCCATACTCTTCTACTTAGCTTGCAAATCCTACTCTCGGAAGCAATCATCTTTTTTGGTGTTTCGCTCTATCACTCGTCATAAATAGGGTAACTGATTTCCAACTGCATCTTCTAGAAGCTATTGTTGTAGTAATAAATAATAAATAATAATAACAGCAATAGCAATAATGATAGTTAGGTGCAAAACAGTCTCATACAAGATGAATGGACCTTTGGGAAGATAAGTAGTCCTGAAAACATGATTAGTACTTCCATGCAAAGGGTATAATTGATCATAAAGTAACGACATATGCACCCTGAAATGCTTCTCTTTGATGACTCTGCAGGCAAATTTTAATCCTTCATTAGCCATACAGAAGCTGTGCACAGAGCCGTAAGAGAGCGTTTGACAGGGCCATTTGTATCCCAACCATTCCCATACGCTAACGAGGCTGCCATATCCGCACAATGAGCATTTACTGCATTAAGGCAAAACTAACGTATTTTCCCCCAGGCACAACCTCTCAGTAACACCAGTCAAATGGGAGTTTCCATGGCCCACACCTCCACCAGCTCAGCTTTCACACAGCACAGACTGATGCTGAGCTGAGTATGGTCTTTTCACCAATAATACTGGCCACAGAAACCCCTCTGGGAATGGAGAGCATCACTTGGAATCATAAAACGAATCATAGAATCACAGAATCATAGAATGCCTAATCTAAATCTCCTCTCTGTCAGGTTAAAGCCATTCCCTTGTGTCCTGTCACTACAGGCCCTTGTAAAAGTCGCTCTCCAGCTTTCTGTTCAGCCCCTTTAGGTATTGGAAGACTGTTCTAAGGTCTTCCTGTAGCGTTCTCCAGGCTGAAGAAGCCCAGCTCTCAGACTGTGTCAACAGCAGAGGTGATGCAGCCCTCGCAGCATCTCCATGGCCTCCTCAGGATTCACTCCAACAGTACCATGTCCCTCTTGTGTTACTGCCCCCAGAGCTGAACACAAGACTGCGGGGGGGGGGGGGGGTCTCACCAGAGTAGAACAGAGGGGGAGAATCCTCTCTCCACCTGCCTTCACATGTGCGTTCCCAATCCTTCTACCAGGGCACTCCAGCGACAGAGGTGGCTAGGGGAATCATGAAAATCAAACGAGAGGGCTCCTACTTGCCACCTGTAGGCTTTGCCCCCAACTTCACCACCAGCCGCAGGCTAAAGAAGCACGTTGCTCTGGAAGCCCGTGGGGACCGGCATTCGGCGACGAGCCCGCCCCGGGGCGGGGGCAGGAGGAGCCGGGGGCGCCGGCCGCGTCCCGCGGTGTGCCGGCGGGCACAGCCGACGGTG